>JBBPBX010045657.1:0-26929 GCA_038048925.1 Garcialebias charrua | reverse complement strand
TAAATAATCTGTTAGCTTTACAGCGGATTGACTAAGTTTTATAATTCATAAGCGGATTTATGCTATTTTTATTTAAAATGCAGTACCGCTAATAACTATTTATCTATCAGTAAAAACGAAATAACGTATTTACGAGCAGCGCCGGATGTGGTCCGTCACAAAAAAGCGTCCCCCTCAGTCTCTTGGTGTGTGCTCTCTCTCTAGCAGTTAGCAGCCAGTGTGTTACTCTGGAGCCTTATTGCTTGTTTTCGAAGAGTCAGACGAAGACTTTTTAACATGGAGGGTGAACTTATGGATGTTTCTCAGGGCCTACGCGACGCGTCTGGATTTAAAAATAGAATTTTCGCCACATTAGCACTCTTCAAAATGGCGTCCGCGACGGCCAAAGAAGCCAGGATTTTACAACAAAACACGGTAAAACAATTATTTCTTTGCTGAGAAAAAATATATTTCATAGCTGACGTTATAGCACAAGTTTTTCTGAGCTTGAGAGTTTCACGAAATGGTCAAATCTGCTGGATTTAAAAAAAGTAGTTCACCATTAGGACTCTTCAAAATGGCGTCCGCAGGGCAGCAAACTTACATACTCAGGGAATCACAAGGAACTCAGGAGACAGAGGCAACAGGAGGAGACAATGCCAGGACAATGATAAACACAGAGATACAGACTTATTTTTGATTTGATTTGATGTTCATTCATTCATTTTAAAAGAACAATACAAAACAGTTTCATCAGATACAAGGATGAATAGACTTTTAGCTGAATGGATGGATGGATAGACAGTTAGCTGGATGGCTGATCTTTAACAAGTTCTAAAATCATTAAAATTTAACCTCAGCTTGTGCCTCTGACCCAACAGAACCTCCTTCAGCAGCAGAATCCTCTGTGGTTCTCTGACTTCATCAGTCTGCAGGACTTCATCAGTCTCTCTCCTGGTTCTGGAGGAGTTCTGACCCACTCTTCTTTCCATTGTTGCTTCAGTTCTTTGAGGTTTCTGCTCAGCTCTCTGAAGGTTTCAGGTTCAGGTTCTGGACTCTGACTGGGCCGTTGATTTGATTTGATTTGATGTTTATTCATTCATTTTAAAAGAACAATACAAAACAGTTTCATCAGATACAAGAATACAAGTAGGATAAAATGAAAGGAGCAGAAAGAAGATGAAATCTTATTATATCTGCCCCTTATTTATTTCACAGTTTGTTCAACCAATGATAACCTTCAAACTACATCACAAAATGAATAACTCTACTTAATTTTTCTAACTGTAATACACAAACACACTAAGCTTCATCATATATAGTTTTTGAGCAAGTCCTTTTCGACCTTTTTCTTAAATGTATACATTGGGCAGCACGGTGGCACAACTGGTAGAGCTGCTGCCTCTCAGCGAGAAGGTTGCCGGTTCAAATCCCGGTCCGGGGCCTTTCTGGGTGGAGTTTGCATGTTCTCCCCGTGCATGCGTGGGTTTCCTCCGGGTACTCCGGTTTCCTCCCACAGACCAAAAAACATGCTTGTTAGGCTGATTGGTGACTCTAAATTGACCCTAGGTGTGAGTGTGAGAGTGGATGGTTGTTTGGTGTGAGTGAGACAGGTCCCTCTTGTAAATGAGTCCCCGTGACTCAACGAGGCTAGCCTGTATAAATAAAGGTTGAATGAATGAATGAATGAATTGATTTTGCATTTTTAACATCACTCTCCAGTAGGGATGGGAACCGAGAACCGGTTCTGTTAGAGAACCGGTTCTTAAAAGTCCAATTCCATGGAATTGTAGGATGCTTGTCTTAACGATTCAGCTTATCGGTTCTGCAGACTCCTGGTGGTGACGTGTTTAAGCGCTGACATCACAGACATGCGCCGCGCCCGAGTGGTGGTGGCGTGGTGGTGTCTAAATAAATATTTCTTAGCTGACTTCATAGCAGACGTCCTTCTGAGCTTAACGAAATGTTCAAATCAGCTGGATTTAAAAAAAAAAAGTTCGCGGAATTTTAGGCAGGCGCCAGGCGGGTCAAACCGGACGCTTTGTTTCTTTAAATTTAGCTAAATAAACGCTTAAAAATATATTTCTTACCTCACTATAGCAGACGGGCTCCTGAGCTGAACCAAATGTGAAATCAGCTGGATTTAAAAATCCGCGGTGTGGTTTATGAGTGGTATAAACTTCTGGAAGTGGTCCCTCTTCCTCTTCACTCTCTGAGTCCTCTGCTGGCTGCTGCCTACAGCGCCTCTAAAGCGGCCGAAACTGGTACTGCACCATTTTCGCCAAAAATGAAAAACGAAGAATCAGAGCGAAAAATGAGTCTAAAAATATGGGAAAAAATCCATAAATAAATTCTTTATGAACACAAATGGTTTACTATATTTTATTACCCAAATGAGAATTGATAACAGAATTGATAAGGAATCGAATCGATAAATGACATCGATAAAGGCATCGATATTGATAATTTCTTATCAATTCCCATCCCTACTCTCCAGAACATTCCACAATCCAACTCCCTGAATTGAGGTAGACCGTCCCTTTAAGCTGGTTCTGAATTGTGGTTTGATGAATATCTGTCCCTTTAAGATTGTAATAACTTTGTCTAAATTTCTTTGGATATTTAAAGGTAATGTGTTATTATGAGCCCTATACATAACTGATAAAATACTATATTCTACCAATTCCTGGAATTTCAATAAATTTAGCTGAAGAAACAAGGTGTTTGATGGGTGACTGAAATGTTTTCTGGTGATTACTCTTACAGCTCTCTTTTGTAAAATAAAAACAGGCTTTGTAATTGTTTTGCACGCTTTTCCCCAAACCTCAATACAATAGATTAAATGTGGAACAATGATTGTGTTATACAACATATACAGAGCTTTATCAATTACAAAATCCCTGACTTTATATACAGGTACATGAACACACAGCATGACAATCACAAACACCTGGACAACAAAATGGAGGAGATAAGCAAGACAATTAACAGAGAGACCAGGGAGTGTAGGGATGGGGACCCATCACCTGAGAACAACATGCTTACAACTGTTATCTTGAAGTTCTAGGGTGTAGAGAGCCACAGAAACGGTTATGGTAGGCCGGATTTGGCCCACGGGCCTTGAGTTTGACACATGCGATCTAGTGGTACTAAAAGTAACAAAAGAAGAAGAAAAAAAACAGCCAAATATGTCTGCAGTTTAGCTAACAGACTTTGGAATGGGTACATTTTGTCCTTGTGAAACCTGTTGAAGAGAACCAAACTAAATACTCTGAAACTCAAACAACTTACTGTATAACAGTTCATGCACCGCTAGTTGGCAGTGTAGTGCAAATATTGCATAACTTGCTGCTACCAATTGTTGAATTTAATTAGCGGATTAGAATTAGCTTCCCCTAATTTTCATAAGACATTAGTGCTTTTGAAATTGCGGACCTAAATAAATAAATTAGTGCTTTAGAAATAGCGGAACTAATTTTTGGATTAGCGTTGCCCACCACTGTCTGCAACAAATAAAGTCCAGTTGATCTTGTATTGAACGCCTTTTTTGATTTTATCATGTCCTGGACGACTGAGAATCTTCACCAGCATATAGACAATAGACTTCCTTTTGGCAAACCATTTAAGTTTATTATACAATTTATACAGTAATTTTTATTTTTTCTCTACATTAAGTTGTTAAGCTCATCTCGCATGTACAAACACTTGAGTCTGAACATGATCCAGCAAGGGACGGAGTGTTGCCTCATCCAGACAGTTCTCTACAGAACTCTACAGTTCTCTGATTTGTTTGTAAATTTCCTCAAGGCCTTTTATTCTGTGTTTCTTGACCCACAGGGGGGGGCCCAACCCCAACAGGAATCCTCTTGTTAAAAGTAATGTTGTTGTTTAAAACTTTTTCATGTAAATATTGTAGGAGTGCACCAATAAATCATCTGGCCGATTTATCAGCCCCAATTTCCTTAATTTTGTGAAATCGGAGATCGACCGATACTTGCATGAGAAACCGATTTTACTGTTTGTTTTCCCCTGTAATTTTAACAATTGTCTAAACTTTATATTTCAGAGAACTACCTCATGGCCAGTTAAAACAAGTTTGTATTGTTTCTAGGAAAATGTTCAAGGGTATGTTTTTCAGTAAAATAAGATTTGAAAATCGAAAGTGCATTGTGACATTATAACACCTGATAGTGTTGCTTTTAAAACAAAATCGGTATCGGCCAAAATCAAAATCGGCAGCTCAGAAAACTGCAGTCTGTGCACCCCTAAAATATCATCAATACTTCAACCTGTACAGTTCAACCTGAACTGAAGTAGAACCTAATTTAGTTGAAATCACTTGTTTCCCCTGTGATAATAAAAAAAAACGTTTGTTTTCAGGTGTCTCATGCATGGCTCAGGACTGTTCCTTGTGTATGCCAGAAGACTTTGTCCTGCCACTGCTTCTCGGGGAGGAGCTAAAGGACAAATACAGACGCTATCTCTTCAGAGATTATGTTGAGGTGTGTGTCCGCCTCTTTGCGTGCTAAATCTGTTTGGTCAAATGATTCATCAAAGCCTGAACGTGTAACGGCTGAACTGAGATTTCAGTTGGTTTGCTTGGCTCAATTCAGAATGTTTGTATGAAGTCATTTTCTACATTTATTAATTTATGAATAAATAGTGGTTTAAAATAATCAATATGGTGCTAACACACAAAAAACACAAAGTTGAACATTCTTTCTCAGACATGATCTAACATCTGGATATTCCACAGAATGCAATAACAATATTTTATGAAAACACTTTGAAGTAAAAAATTGGTCTAAGCAGTTTTTTTCATGCCATTCTTGCCTTTTTTGTTTTTGCAGAGTCACTTCCAGCTGCAGTTGTGTCCGGGTGCAGACTGTCCTATGGTCATCAAGGTGCAGGAGCCCCGGGCGCGCAGAGTTCAGTGTAGCCGCTGCAATGAAGTTTTCTGGTAGGGAAAAACTCAAACACAGCAAGGAACATTTGTTCTCGTGTGTTAAACAGGTGTTTTCCTAACATCATAAAACCCTGTCCTGTTTCCACCAAAGACTAGAAGACTGTAATGGATGTTAATAAAAACCGAACACATTGGAATGTGTGGATCATTTAATTGAAGCCTGTTTTAAATTGTACATGAACATGTTTTTTTCTTTTTGAAAATGTTTATTTTATCGTTTGAAGCCTGCTATGTCACGTTTTGTATGACGGGCGAATGTTTCACAGTTTGCAGAAATGTAACAGTGGATGTGTTTTCTCTGCCTCAGCTTCAAGTGTCGTCAGATGTACCACGCACCCACAGACTGTGCAACAATTCGAAAATGGCTGATCAAATGTGCAGACGACTCAGAGACTGCAAACTATATCAGTGCACACACTAAAGATGTACGACGGCTGCACAAAATGCTCACACACCTGTTGTTTACTTTAATATTCTTACAAATGACTCTTTTTTTTATTACTTCACTCACGTCTTTCTGTGTAGCTTCACCACAGCTGTGATTTAAATGGGAAGCTTACCGTAATACCGTTTTTTTTCTTCTAGTGTCCAAAGTGCAATATCTGCATTGAAAAGAATGGAGGATGCAATCACATGGTAAGAGCTGAAACCACACTTTGACAACACATACAATTCTAAAAATATTTAGTCAGACTCTGGCTAAAATCTTAACTTATTATTATAATTTTTTTTGGTCTGAGTTTTATTAATGCCCCATTTAGCAGAGTTGTTCTTTTTTTTAAATATCAAACTAGCTTTGTGCTCCCTCCATTGTCTTGTACTTGCTGAATTTAACGTGATTCTTTGTGGTTGTTTATGCAGGTTAAAGGTTCATTATTTACACTTCCTTCCTGTGTGTTTGTTTGTTTCAGCAATGTTCCAAGTGCAAGCACGGTAAGTTATTTAACTCACAGTTTCACACCTCCTGAAAGGAGCCATGAGGAAAAATATGTTGCACACAACACAAATCGTTTGTCAAAAGTTCAGTTTTAAATGTTTTTTTATTTTTTTATTTTTTCTGATCACAAAGAAATGCAATAAATTTGATTATTGGGCTAAATAAATTTAAATTATATTTTTTGCATTTTGTCTCCTATCAAACCTTCATAGGGGCTTATATCCAAATGGATTCCTTACAAAAACAAATACATCCTAAGGATTTTTTTTCATTGTGTGATGTGGTCCACATGTCAGTTTTCCTCATGAAAACTTACATAAACAAAGCTTGAAATGTTGCAACTTAGATTGCTGTAGACTGAGCAAACTACGGATCTTGTAAAACATTTATTTTCATGTTTTTTAATTTTTAATTTTAAATACCGTACTAAGCTTGTGCACAGAGTTTCTGAAGGTGTGTGTTCTGTTTTCTGAAAGACTTCTGCTGGATGTGTCTTGGAGACTGGAAGACTCATGGCAGTGAATATTACGAGTGCAGCCGCTACAAAGAAAACCCTGATATAGTCAACCAGAGCCAGCAGGCTCAGGCCAGGGAGGCCCTTAAAAAATACCTCTTCTACTTTGAAAGGGTGAGTTTTTTTTTCTCTGAAAGTTGATCATAATTATGGCTGCACATTGCACAATATAAAAAATATTTAAAAAATGTGATGTGTGATATTGTTTAATATTACTATGACTATATTGATTGCAATAAGCCCACATTTTCCTCAGTCCAAACTTTCATTTGTGTTTTAAACCAGGCGTGGGCTTCAAGACAGTGTTTTAGTCTGTTAGAATGACCAAATGTAGTAATACCATGCAGGATATGAATATATAGTACTTGAAATATAATGATCCAAGCAGCCCTTTGCAATATTAATATTGCACTCACTGATATTGCCATGACACTACATTTGCAATTAATAGTGCAGCCTTAATTAAGCTTCAGCATTCTAAGTGTATTAATTGGTTTAATGTTTCAGAGCCTCTAAGGGATTCAAGAGTGAAACTTTTAGAAACAGAACTTTTACGTGTTATTTTATTTTTACGCCCGTGTAGATCAGCAGATCGGGATCTTTGATCGTAACTCATTTTGGGCCTGCTTCACAGAGCTTCTTATGCACTGGCATCAAGTCACTCTTTCACCTGTGATGTTGTAGACCTGTGATGTTGTAGATGGCGAGCATCCGTTAATTTTTTTTCTGAAGTAGAAACGGACAACTCTTCCACAACCTGTGGACTTGATGGATTTATTAAAGAAACGGCTGGAGACTCGTCTTTTTAGACTGACATTTGGATAACTTTAGCCTGATTGGCATACCTACTTGTCTTATTTTTTAACTTTGATTTTTTTTTCTCATTATTAATTTCTTTTATTTTTATGTTGTATTAATTTGATGTGGAGCATCTTGTAATTCTTAAACGGGTCTTATTTAAATATAATAGACTTACTTAAGTTACTACATTGATGTCAGTGCGTTCAGTTTGCGCAGCCAAAAGTGACCCCCACAGGCTGATACACACAATGAGCTTTACTTTACATATAAATATTATGTAATAATATACTAGGGGGAGTGGTGGCGCAGAGGTTAGAGAAGGTGGGCCTGTGATTGGAAGGTCGCTAGTTTGACTCCCTCAACTGACAACATCAAAATGTGGGTGGAAAAGGTGAAACACCCACACCTGCCTCCACCTCATTTGCCTCACTCTGGGCCCTTGAGCAAGGCCCTTAGCCCCCACCATCTGCTCCCAAACCGGTCTCTTGAAAACGAGTCCTTGTGGCTCAATGAGACTACCTGTATATATAAAGATTAAATAAAATAAATGTGTAGCTGGACGAAGGTGGACATTGTAAAAGATTGCGTAATCTCGGAAGATTAGTTATACATTTTCAGGTTACACAGTCGTACATCTGTACCTTTATTAAAATGTTGAGAAACTTTGTAAAGATTAAGTTCACTGTTAACCCCTACATGTCTAATTTTATCTTTGGCTCAAAATAGGGCTGAAAGATTTTGGAAAATAATCTACCGGTAATTGCAATTTTTTTTCTATAAATTGCAATTGCGATTTAAAACGCAATTTTTTTTTAATATCTTAAGTATTTTTCAACAAACAGAAGCAATAAATCAATCTGTTTTATAATAAACAATGTCAGATTTATTTAAAGCAGAGATTACAATAAAGCAAACAAATCTATGCCTTTTCTTTTCACCATTTCTATTTTTTCTTGTTTCATAAACATAATAGTAAACATGTTAAGTGAACTTCCTAACTACTGTCTGAACTTCACATGAGTTAATAAATAAATATAAAAAATTAGATATAAAAAAAATACTATTTGAAGTTCAAACAGTTCGGTCAGTGATCCCTGTCGGCTGATACTTTGCTTACTTGAAGTTTAAGCACTTGTTGTTGTCATTCTAGCCATGCAACCATCGTAAATGTCTTTGTGGTGTTTTTTTTTTAAGTGTTGATAAAGATTTGTGTCATGTGACCAGTCAAATTGCAGCCTTCGCGATTAGAAAATCTCATTTTATCATATTGCGATATTATTGCAAATGCAATTAATTGTTCAGTCCTAGCTCAAAATGTTAAAATTAAGTTATTTGTCTTTTTCTTGTTGCTACAAGTGGGAGAATCATAACAAGTCTCTACAGTTGGAGGCTCAAACGTATCAAAGAATCCAGGAGAAGATCCAGGAGAGAGTAATGAACAATCTGGGCACTTGGATCGACTGGCAGTACCTGCATAATGCTGCAAAGCTACTAGCTAAGGTACTGTGGAAACCAAACACGGGCAGTGAGTTTTGTATTTGTGACTGACGAATAGAAAATAATATATATAAAAAAAAAAACGTCCAATCAGGTCAAAACATTTTTTTTCTAAATTGTAAACATTAAAACCACCAAGTTACTATTTCATTTTCAATGACTGATTGCTTCATCAAGTTCTGTTAAGCTGTTAATAAGTACAGTATATTGGCCTAAATGTAAAACTAAGATGCATGATGTGGTCGTACAAAAGCTCATTTGGTCAGTTGGTCATATAAAACATGACCAGGCTTAAAACGCTTAATCAGTAGAATGTATGTAATTTAACCTGGGCCTGTCGTGTTAAACAACAAATCAATTAATCACATGATAAATGAAAATTATTGACCTCATGTTATTGGCTTTATTGTTTCTCCGTGTCCGTCTCTTTCTACTGAAGACACTGGATGACAAAAGACTCAATGCCGGTGCTCTTCACTGACCTGTCCCTTTCTCTTTTCTCTTTAAAATCAATTTTAACCGTCCAAAATCGCGTTTTTGGATCGTTAAAAGCAGCTAATCTGTCAGCGTAGACAGCTCAACCTCTACACTGAATGAACTGAATGAGTTCTTTGCTCGGTTTGAGGCAAATAACAGCACACCTGCACATAAACTCCCCCCCTCTCCTGATGGCCAGGTGCTGGCGCTGTCCTCAGACAGCGTAAGGCGATCATTCATCAAGATTAACGCCCGGAAGGCCTCTGGTCCTGACAACATACCTGGTCGTGTGCTGAAGGACTGTGCAGGGGAACTCGCAGCGGTCTTCACGGACATCTTTAACATCTCACTGAGCCAGGCCATCGTCCCCACCTGTTTCAAAGCCACCACCATCATCCCTGTCCCAAAGAAGGCAACGCCCGCATGCCTCAATGACTATCGCCCAGTAGCACTCACCCCCATCCTGATGAAGTGCTTTGAACGGCTAGTCATGAAAAGCATCACATCTGGCCTCCCTGGATCCCTTCCAATTTGCATACCGACCTAATCGCTCAACCGACGATGCCATCTGGGCAGCACGGTGGCACAACTGGTAGAGCTGCTGCCTCTCAGCGAGAAGGTTGCCGGTTCAAATCCCGGTCCGGGGCCTTTCTGGGTGGAGTTTGCATGTTCTCCCCGTGCATGCGTGGGTTTCCTCCGGGTACTCCGGTTTCCTCCCACAGACCAAAAAACATGCTTGTTAGGCTGATTGGTGACTCTAAATTGACCCTAGGTGTGAGTGTGAGAGTGGATGGTTGTTTGGTGTGAGTGAGACAGGTCCCTCTTGTAAATGAGTCCCCGTGACTCAACGAGGCTAGCCTGTATAAATAAAGGTTGAATGAATGAATCTCCTCTGCCCTCCACACAGCTCTCACACATCTGGACACGAAGGACTCTTATGTTAGAATGCTGTTCATCGACTTCAGCTCGGCATTCAACACCATCATCCCCCAACAGCTCATCCATAAACTGGACAGTCTGGGGCTGAACACCTCAATGTGTAACTGGCTGCTAGACTTCCTGACCGGGAGACCACAGACAGTACGGATCGGGAGTAACACATCTAGCACCATCACATTGAACACAGGGGCCCCACAAGGATGTGTGCTGAGCCCCCTTCTATTCACCCTGCTAACACACGACTGCACACCATCGTACAGCTCCAACCACTTCATCAAGTTTGCGGACGACACAACAGTGGTAGGTCTCATCAGCAACAACGATGAGACGGACTACAGGAACGAGGTGAGCCGCTTGGCCTTGTGGTGCGGACACAACAATCTCACTCTCAACGTGGAGAAGACAAAGGAGATTGTTGTGGACTTCAGGAAGAGGGATGCCCAACATGCCCCTCTGACCATCAACAGCACCGCAGTGGAGAGAGTAGACAGCACCAAGTTCCTGGGAGTGCACGTCTCAGAGGACCTGTCCTGGAGCAGGAACACTGCATCACTGGCCAAGAAGGCTCACCAGCGTCTCTACTTTCTCCGCAAGCTGAAAAGGGCTGGAGCTTCAACCCCCATCATGTGCACCTTCTACAGAGGTGCCATAGAAAGTGTCCTGACCAGCTGCATCACTGTGTGGTTTGGTGCATGTACTGCATCCTGCCGCAAGAGCCTCCAGCGCATCGTGAGAGCAGCTGAGAAGATCGTCGGCACCTCCTTCCCCTCACTGCAGGACTTACACAGCAACCGCCTCACTCGGAAAGCCCTCTGCATGGCAGGTGATCCCACACACCCACTACACAGCTGCTTCAGACTGCTGCCATCAGGGAGGAGACTGAGGAGTCTCCAGGCTCGAACCAGCAGACTGAGAGACAGCTCTGTTCATCAGGCAGTCAGGATGCTAAACACTCTGCCTGCTCTGCCTCCCCTCCCATTTGAACTGCCTTAACACAAAAAACTTTCTCACACATTACCACTCAACACAAAGTTTTTAACACTGGACTCTGTGTCATCAAACGGGTTATTCACTAAACTCTCGGTCATGTGCTCATTCAGTTTGCACTACTTCTCATATTTGCACTAATGTTTGTATTACATTACTGCCTATAGTCATACTACTGTTTACATTCACTGTTTACATTTATTAATACTGTTTACATTTATTACTACTGTTTACATTTATTACTACTGTTTACATTTACACTACTTTTATATCTACACTACTGCTGATACATATACAGTATTCTCTGACTAGCCTTATTTAAGGATGCCCAATGTGCCTTATGTGCCTTACTGCATATGCCACTTTGCCTCTATACCAACATCAACTACCTCATACATATACTGTGTACATTAACTCATATGCTGCTTTGCCACTCTTTGCAAATGTCAATGCTAGAACCTTCAGTTTATTTTATAGATATACTTTTTATACTACTATGCAAAAACTCAGGACAGTATTACACTTTTATTATTTCATTTTATGCTTATGTTCATTAAATGTTTAGTGTTTTAGTGTTGGTGTAAATTTTCATACTTTTATACTACTATGCAAAAACTCAGGACAGTGTTACACTTTTACTATTTTATGCTTATGTTTATTAAATGTTTTAGTGTTTTAGTGTTTAAATGGTTACTGTTGCACCGAGGGACTGAGAGAAACGCAATTTCAATCCTGTGTATGTCCTGTACATATTGCAGTTCTGACAATAAAGTTGACTTTGACTTGACTAAGCTGAGAAGCTAAGCTACGAGCTAAGCTAACAGGCCGACATTGGGAAAAAACCTCTGTCTTGTCGAAGCTCCAAAATTCACAGTTGAAACCTGTGCCTTCGTGTTAACAGTTGTTTTTCCTCTGCAAAAAGAAGCTGAGAACTTTTTTACTGATTTTTATTTTATTTTATTAAAAGCTCTGTGTGAATAATGCTATGCTAAAGAGCCCAAACCACACAGTGTCCGCCATTTTGAGAGCCGAAAAAAGGAAGGAGAGACGGCCCATGTCACGTCAAGGGGCCTCCCTCCCATTTTTCTTAGACACACACTGCTCGCTCCCTCCCTATCCATCCTTCAGTTCAGTCTTGTACTGCCATCTGGTGGTCAAAAAAGGTGCTACACTCAAAACAAATTATCCAACATTTTTTCTTAAATTTGACAACATTTAACCAATAAAATAGTTGAGAATTTACAATTAAGTAAATAATTACTACCGGTAATTATGATCAAATTTCAAACAATACTCTCGTTTATTGCGATAATTTTTGAGACAATCGCCCAGCAAAATTTGTTATTGCTACAGGCCTAATTTAACCTATTGTCTATTCTTATTCTGAATCAAAACATTCAAAACTTCTTTCAGAGCATGTGTTTCCTCTGTTTCTAGTGTCGGTACACGCTGCAGTACACCTACCCCTACGCCTATTACATGGAGTCAGGTCCACGCAAGAAACTGGTGAGGAAAAAAAACAATCTTTTTTTCTATTTTCTATCACACACTTCTGCCGTGATCGTAGTTTGTTCATCACTCTCTGTCCAAGTCTAGCCATCTTTGTTGTCTTTAAGTTTCGTTTCAACAGTTGCCATTTTAATTTGTTTTCTGTCTGCAGTTTGAATACCAACAGGCCCAGTTGGAAGCAGAGATAGAAAACCTGTCGTGGAAGGTGGAACGGGCCGACAGCTACGAGAGAGGTGTTGTTGGAGGCGAGGGCGAACTCACCGCCAGTGACAGAGGGGTAAGCGTGCACGTTTATGAGAAATTGGAAAACTGTAAGTTGAAAGAAGTTGAGGAAAGCTTAGCAGAGAAATATTATGATTTTTTTTTTAAGGATCTGGAGAATCAGATGCACATTGCTGAGCAGAGACGGCGTACGCTGCTGAAGGACTTTCATGACACCTGAGGCTCCAAACGCGACTGCAGTGCACCAGCATCTCCCTCCGAACTCTCTTCCTTGCCTCCTACCTACGCTTCCTTCCATGATGGCCCGTCATTGCAGTCATACTGACCCCTCCCTTTGCTTCTCTTTTTCACATGCTTGTTTGCCTCTGTTCTGTTTTCCTCTCCTCTCACTACAATGCTGCAGGATCACAGAATATCACGACTGTATCACCTCCCCCATAATTTAATTTCCTCCTTATTTACACCTCTGCATTTCTGCGTCACAGCCACAGTGGTTACACTTGTTTCAGCTCCACATAATCTGATCATGTGGGTCAATGTTTGAGGTCTCAGGGCTACAAGCAGTGGATTTTCTATATTGTGACGTTTGCATCTTATCTGGTAGGTATTCTCCAAAGTCACTCCTGGAATCGGTTTGAGAAAAAAAGAAGCTTGCGCTATTAGGTGGATGAGGACGATGTGTGAGAAGTTATCACCTTTTTCTTTAAGGTGATTGTGCAGATAGTGTATTTGTTGTTTTAAATAAACCATAATGATTTACAGGCACAAGGCTTATGTATGACACTTGTTCCTTTATAAACCAACATTAAAAAAAACAGTTGAATATTTTAATAATAATAATAAAATAAAAGAATAGTAATGGACGAGATGATTGCCACAGAAGTACAGTAGCATGGTTTAAATTTGTTTACAGTAGCGCTTGCAGCCCTCAGCCTGTTTCAGCCACTAGAATGCTGCCACTAGTTTTGTCTTGTTTTCAGCCAGTTTGGCTACATTAAAACATAATGATCAACAAAACGTAAGCAAATGTATAAAAAAAGCTTTATTGAAAAATGTGATACAATTGCTGTTTAACATACTGACCTGAAAGTTTTGCATACTTATTAAAAAACGTAACCTTAAACAAATATTACATTTGGAATTTCTAAGTGAGAATGTAATTTGTTGGTAAATGATAGCTAGTTTAGATTTTTTTAACCAATGTTTCTTATTGATTTCTCCATGTATTTGGTGTTACACCTGATCTAAAGGTGCTTCTTCTGCCATTTTGGCTAGAACATAATTAACAAGAGCAAGCTAAAACTACCCAATTAGTCCCTTATTATAATTTTTTTATGTTCTGATATTGATAATGTTTGTTTATTTTGCGAGGCAAATTAATATCCAAGCAAGGCTGACTCACTTCCACTGATCAGATAAAGCTGTTTTAAACTCTACGAGTGTAATTCACGAGAGCTACAGGACTTCCCACCGACATCAAGATGGCACACACTCACCAACACACTCACATGCAAACACTCCTCATTCACTGTTGGTCTCCTTCCCACATCTCATGCGCTCTCCTTTCTTTAGTCTTCCCCCTCATTTTTTTTCTGTTGTTTTTTTTCCCTTCAGCTCATGTTGCTCACTTTTCTTCTGGAAAATGGCTGTTGATAGATGATTAAAAAAATGAAAAGGAAAAAAAATTGCTGTAATTTTCAACGGTTGTACATTAATACAGAAATAGAGTTACTGAAAGTTTTTAAAACCAGACCCAGTTTTTGGTGTGTTTATTTCACTCTCGCACTCGGATCATACTGGCAACCCATTTTTTATTTTATTTTATGTAAATTAATATCTCACATTTCCAACATAAAGTGTAAGCATGACGTAAAAAAAAAAATTACGCCACATACATAAAATTTTCCATCTGTTTTGTTTTATGTTACAGAAATCCATACTACTGTATTTATAGTTGTTTACATTGTCACCACTCTGCCTAACTGTGTGTGACCTAGTTTATCACAAATAATGAAGTGTGTGTTGCTGATGGCAACTTGGAAGTGTTCACTCGTACATGTCGGGCATGCTCATTTAGTATGAAAGAGCTCCAAGGGGAAAAATAGCCCCAAGATCTTCTTCCAGCCCTAGACTTTCTCAAACAAAGATAAAACAACAACAACAAAAGAAAAATTTAACTTTAACTTTCGATTGATCATGCTTAAAGTAAATTAAAACTGTCTTCACTACCATTTTAAATACCATTTAAATACAGTATTTCGAATAACGTGTGTGCCATGTAAGATCTGGACTTCAGTCTGTTGCAGAGCCAAAAGAGTACAATTTTTCTGTTAATCTTAAATTATATATATAAAATTTATATATTTATATATAATTTATACAGTATTTATATATAATTTTTTTAAACATTTAACAGAAAATGTAATAGATATATAATATAATTAGATATATAATATAAATATATATGCAGTATATATACTGTGCTCATATTTCATTGCATTGTCTTGCCCTTTCAGAGTCAGAGTTTCTTTGTCATTTAATTAAAATTTAATAATTTAATTCTCTTAAGAAAAAAAAGGCTTTCTAGGAAATAATTATAGCCCTTGTTTAATCTTTAATCCGTTGTAAAACTAGATGAATTCAGAATAAATGGCATGCACTTTGATATTTAATTTTAAATATATCATGGTGAAAATATGTTTTAGTTGTCAAACATACAGTATACATGAAGTTCATAGTAATACCTCACTCTCAGAAGTAATGCACAACTGCATTTTTTGTTTGACCTGTAAAGCCAGTCATGTACTGTAGATTTACAATGCTTTATGGTTAAATATATATTTAGCATTTAATACTACAAAACCTGCCCTATTCCGTTTGAAATGTACAAAAAAGAAACTTATCCGAATTGCACAATTGCACAATTGGGATGATCATGTCAAATATATTGAGGGAAAATGTAAAAAAGTTGTTAATTTGATGAGGTGTTTAACAGGACTAGATTGGGGGGCAGATAAAGTCAATTTAAAAAAGATTTATGTTGCTCTGATAAGGTCGGTAATGGACTATGGATGCATAGTGTATAGGCAGGCTGCGAAAACTACACTTAATAAATTGGACGTAATTCAGAATCAAGCTTTAAGATTATGCTGTGGAGCCATGAAGACCTCCCCATCAAGTGCAGTGCAGGTGGAAATGGGGGAGCTCCCGTTACAATTAAGATACAAGCAAAACATGATGAATTATTGGGTAAGCTTACAGGGACATAAGGAAGAGCACCATCCAGCAGTAAGAATTTTGATGCCATGTTGGGAGAGTGGAAAGGCTAAAATAGACTGTTTTGCTTGGGCAGCAAATAAATGTGCTACAGAAATGGGAATAAAAGAAAAAAGATATTGCGCTGCCGTGCCATATTCAGTTACACCTTTTTGGTTATTTCCAAATGTGACTGTAGATTTAGAGGTCTATGAAAAAATACAGTTTAATAAGGATATAAATTGTGTAGATTTTGTACAAGAAAAACTAAACAATGCATATACATCTTTTCTCACTATATATACAGATGGTTCAAAGGATTCAGAATCAGGTAAAACAGGATTTGCTTATGTTATTCCTGAGCTAAATATAATTATGAAGCAAAGAACGTCTGATCACTTAGCTGTGTATACAGTGGAAATGTTAGCAATTCTAATGGTGTTACAATGGGTAGAACAAAATATGAAAAATAGAGTACTTATATGTTCAGATTCATTATCATCGTTAATGTCTATTTTGAATTTCTCATCCAACAGTCATCAGGAACTGGTATATGAAATATATGAAGTTATATTTAGACTTACACAAGCTAAAGTACAGGTTACGCTCATGTGGATACCTGCTCATAAGAATATAGAAGGGAATGATGTAGCAGATCATCTTGCTAAATTATCTTTAAAACAAGCTGGAATCATGGAAATCGCATTTGGTAAATCTGAAATGAAATCTATAATTAAAAACCAAGTTAACTCTGATTGGCAGCGACTCTGGGAGGAGGAGACTAAAGGTCGTCATCTGTTTCAGATACAGAAGAAAGTAGGGAGAATGGAAATGATTGGACGAAGTCGAAAGGATCAAGTGGTGATGACAAGATTACGGCTTGGTCACACAGGATTAAATAAAATTTTGCATTTGATAGGGAAACATCCAACAGGTCTTTGTGATTGTGGCATGGACATGGAGACAGTAGAACATGTAATAGTCCACTGTGAAAAATATAGGATGAGTAGAGAAAAATTAAAACAGGAAATAAGAAAATATGGGATGGAGACACTACGAGTGGACAGGGTATTAGTTAAACATGACAAGATAAATGAGGTACTTATTAAATTTCTTAAGGAAACAAAACTGTATACAAGAATATAGCTTAGGTAGGTGGCAGGTTTGAGAAATACTCTGGCCCACACTCCAGCACAGTAGATGGCGATAATGCATCTTAACGTTAGATGCCACCCGCCATTAAACACAAGAAGAAGAAGAAGAAGCACCTCAGACTGAGGAAGTCTTTCGGACGAAAGACGAAACGTTTCTACAATTTTTTCCTTTGTTTTGTTTTTTTGTTTTTTTTGAATGTCCAGAGGACCAGACTTAGCTTTTTTAGAATATTATAGTAAATTATTAGATAAAAGTAATGGTGATATGAAAGCAACATGGCGAGTAATGAATAGTGTTATGAAGAATCATAAAGCAAAAACTAGTATTTCAAAATATTTTGTAAAAGAAAAAGATGAAGTTTATGATGAAAATGAAATTGTCAATGGATTTAATCAATATTTTGTGAATGTTGGATCAAGCCTTGCAGCTAAAATACCAAAAGTAGATAATAATGTGAGCCATTCAATTACAGGCTGTGCAAACAGTATTTTTCTAAATGGAACTAAAGACTGCACACGACTGCACACCATCGTACAGCTCCAACCACTTCATCAAGTTTGCGGACGACACAACAGTGGTAGGTCTCATCAGCAACAACGATGAGACGGACTACAGGAACGAGGTGAGCCGCCTGGCCTTGTGGTGCGGACACAACAATCTCACTCTCAACGTGGAGAAGACAAAGGAGATTGTTGTGGACTTCAGGAAGAAGGATGCCCAACATGCCCCTCTGACCATCAACAGCACCGCAGTGGAGAGAGTGGACAGCACCAAGTTCCTGGGAGTGCACGTCTCAAAGGACCTGTCCTGGAGCAGGAACACTGCAGCACTGGCCAAGAAGGCTCACCAGCGTCTCTACTTTCTCCGCAAGCTGAAAAGGGCTGGAGCTTCAACCCCCATCATGAGCACCTTCTACAGAGGTGCCATAGAAAGTGTCCTGACCAGCTGCATCACTGTGTGGTTTGGTGCATGTACTGCATCATGCCGCAAGAGCCTCCAGCGCATTGTGAGAGCAGCTGAGAAGATCGTGGGCACCTCCTTGCCCTCACTGCAGGACTTACACAGCAAACGCCTCACTCGGAAAGCCCACCGCATGGCAGGTGATCCCACACACCCACTACACAGCTGCTTCAGACTGCTGCCATCAGGGAGGAGACTGAGGAGTCTCCAGGCTCGAACCAGCAGACTGAGAGACAGCTCTGTTCATCAGGCAGTCAGAATGCTAAACACTCTGCCTGCTCTGCCTCCCCTCCCATTTGAACTGCCTTAACACTAAAACTTTCTCACATATTATCACTCAACACAAAGTTTTTAACACTAGACTCTGTGTCATCAAACGGGTTATTCACTAAACTCTCGGTCATGTGCTCATACAGTTTGCACTACTTCTCATACTTGCACTAATGTCTGTATTACATCACTGCCTATAATCATAATACTGTTTACATTCTCTGTTTACATTTATTAATACTGTTTACTTTTATTACTACTGCTTACATGTAATTACTACTGTTTACATTTATTTACACTACTCTAATATCTACACCACTGCTGGTACATATACAGTGTGCTCTGAACGGTCTTATTTAGGGATGCCCAATGTGCCTTACTGCATATGCCACTTTTTGCCTCTACAACAACATCAACTACTACCTCATACATATACTGTGTACATTGACTCATACGCTGCTTTGCCACTTTGCAAATGTCAATGCTAGAAACCTTTAGTTTATTTTAGTTATACTTTTTATACTCTTTTTTTATACTAGTATGCAAAAACTCAGGACAATATTATGTTCATTAAATGTTTAATGTTTTAGTTTTAGAGTTGGTGTAAATTTTCATACTCTTATACCACTATGCAAAAAACTCAGGACAGTGTTAGTTTTACTATTTTATGCTTATGTCTATTATTATATGTTTCAGTGTTTCAATGTTTAGATGTTTACTGTTGCACCGAGGGACTGAGAGAAACGCAATTTCGGTCCTGTGTATGTCCTGCACTGTACATATTGCAGATCTGACAATAAAGTTGACTTTGACTTTGACTTTGACTTTGAAAGAGGAAATAATGAAGGTAGTAAAAAATCTTACAGACAAGAGATCAAAGGACTGGGTGGACATGGATATGATGTTTGTAAAGGATATAATGAGCCATGTTATTGAGCCGTTTACATATATATGTAACTTATCATTTTCAACAGGAATATTTCCAGATAATATGAAAGTAGCTAAGGTAGTTCCTCTTTTTAAAAATGGTGATAAATGTGTGTTCAACAATTATAGACCTATATCCTTGTTACCACAGTTTTCTAAAATTCTTGAAAAACTATTTGTGAACAGACTAGATCAATTTATAGACAAACAAAATATTCTAAGCAACAGTCAATATGGGTTCAGAGCTAAAAACTCTACATCAATGGCTCTCATGGAATTAATGGAACAAATAACTACTGCTGTCGATCAAAAACAATATTGTGTCAGTATTTTTGTTGATTTAAAAAAAGCATTCGATACTATTGATCACACCATTCTCCTTGAAAAACTGAACAAATATGGTATTAGAGGACCAGCATTACAGTGGGTATCTAGCTATTTGAAAGATAGGAAACAATTTGTACAAATAAATGATGTAAGATCTGACCTCTGTAATATCACATGTGGAGTTCCCCAGGGCTCTGTGCTTGGACCAAAGCTATTTATTTTATATGTGAATGACTTGGTAAATGTGTCAGGACTCCTTAAATGTATACTTTTTGCTGATGATACCACTTTTTTCTGTTTAGGTGAAGATATAGAACAAATGTTGGAATTGATAAAGACAGAATTTACCAAAATACAAACTTGGTTTAAAATCAATAAATTATCATTAAATCTAGAAAAAACTAATTACATGATATTCAGTAATAAAAAGAAAACTGTTGATGTTCCACTCAAAATTGAGGGTGTTGAGATTTGTAGAGTGAGTGAGGTGAAGTTTTTGGGTGTTATTATTGATGACAAACTGACATGGAAACAACACATAAATTCTGTAAGAATAAAAATAGCTAAATCGATTGCAGTACTATACAAGGTCAGAGACCTATTGAATGATAAAGCTCTGTATTTGTTGTATAACACAATCATTGTTCCACACTTAATCTATTGTATTGATGTTTGGGGGAAAGCGTGTAAAACAATCACAAAGCCTATTTTTGTATTACAGAAAAGAGCTGTAAGAATTATCACTAGAAAACATTACTGTCATCCATCCAGTACATTATTTTATCAACTGAAATTATTGAAGTTCCATGATTTGGTTGATTATAATATTTTATCAATTATGTATAGGGCTCAGAATAACGAATTACCTTTAAATATCCAAATGAATTTTGTTAAAAGACAAAGTTGTTATAATCTTAAGGGGACAGAGATGTTTGTAAAACCACAATTCCGAACTAGTTTGAAGGGACGTTCTACCTCAATCCAGGGAATTAGATTATGGAATGGCTTGGAGAATGTAGTTAAAAATGCCAAGTCACTGTTTACATTTAAGAAAATGATCAAAAGGAATTTGTTGAAAAAATATATATGAATTAGCATAATGTGTATTGTATCAATTATTAGTTATGTATTAGTATTAGTATTAGAAAATTAGAAAGAGTTAGTCATTTTGTACTGCTGGTGAAAGATTATTATTGTTTAATCTGATTGTTTGAAAAAAGGGGCAGATATAATAAGATTTATTCTTCTTTCTGCTACCTTTCATTTTTTTACATTGTGTACGTATCATTAATGGGATTGTCTTGTATTGTGTTTCTTTTGTAAAAAAATGAACAAATTTAATAAACATAAACAAAAGAAAATTTGCAGAGAGAGGGGGAGGGGAAAGAGATCAGGTTGACCGGATGTGACGTCGTTTGATCCAGGAAGTTGTCAGAAAAAAAGATGCAACACGTGTTTTGTAAACTGCAGAGGGAACATGAGTTTCAGGCCGAAGCTGGTAGAAAGAATATCTTTTATTTTTCACAATAACGTATTTCTCAGTTACGTTTAACAGAAACCTCTGTCGCGGGACTTCTTCCGGTCGTTGGCAGTAAACGGTCGAGTTAGCTTACCGGGAGGGAGGTCAAGTCAAAAAGAACTGAACGAGGAAGCAAGTTCTCGTTTGTTTTGACAGTTGTGTGTTTCCCGCTTTTGTTTTTTGATATATTATTTTGCTGCCTTTTCTTGCTCGTTGCCAACAGTTTTTGAGTAAAGCATGGCAGACTACCTCATTAGCGGGCAAACGTGTTACGTTCCGGACGACGGGCTGTCTGCACGGCAGCTGTTCAACGGTGGAGACGGGCTCACATACAAGTAATTACAGACACGCATGATGTCCTTTTGTAAAACATGGGACCACCGTAACTGGATGTCAGTAACTTCATACTGTATGTCTCCCACTGTGTTTTAAATTCATTCTAATACTCTATAATGAAGAATGTACCTAGTGTTAACTCTACTATCCGTGTGCAATTGTTCTAAAATTACACGTTTCTTGTAAATAAATGCTGAAACCAGAATTGCCTGATTTGTAAAGTACAAATCTATTTTGGAGTCCCTTGCTAATGAAAGTGGTGTCAGATTCCTTTAGTCCACGCTGGTCCTAAATATAGGACCTGTCTCATGTACAGTAGTCCTGTGTTGTTTATTCAGGAACATATTTAGAGCATCTGTTCATTTTTAAAAGAAATGTACCACATAAAAGTTTATTAGTTTACCAACTAGAGCTCATTTTCTATATAACGATTACTGTATATTAAATATTTTTGTTAAAGTTTTTGTTAAAGCTACACAACTGATGCAGTTCACTTCTAAGATCAAGTTTATTGTTCATTTAAACCAAGCGGGTCACTGTAGCAGCTGGAGTTTATGCTGTTTGTCTTCTCAGAAGGTTTACGCATGCTTATAATGATTTAAGTAGTTTCAACTGACCATTTAGCTGCTACATACAATTGTGAGATAAAACATATTCGGATTAAAAGAAAAACAAGTTTCCTGCATTTGGAAATAAACACTTGCTAGCAGTTTCTATTTAAAATCAGGTATGCTTAATCTTTTATAATTATACTTACAGATTACCCGGCTCTCGCATGAACAAAATCATTAAATATTAAAGGTAGACAGCTGGAACCAGAAGGAACAAACTAAACAAAATGTCTTATTGTGAGCATGCGTTATTTTGGTGGCAACTTGGACAAAAAGAAGCTGTGTTTTTTTTCTGTACAGTAGTAATATGTAATTTCAATGTTTATTGTGAGAGTAGTATTGATTGATTGGCTGCCTGTCAATTAATTTACAGGGTGTTTTTCTGTTTCAGTTATTTCTGGGCTTCACAGCGACTCATTGTGTGGGTGCTTCACATTCCTGTGAAACACAACACTCTCCAAAAGGGTCCCGAAAAAGCAATTTACGTCATGTCCAGCTTGAAATGATTTTATCCTCTTTTTTTTCCCTGTTTGTTTTTGGTAAACAAACATGCTCAGTCTTTTAAAGCCACAAACAACACAAATATAGTAATGTTTCTTTAGGCATTTATAATAACATTTCACAAATTTAAATATTTTAACTCTGAGAAGCTCGGCAAATTTAAGCGGCTGAGATTTTTTTCTTAAGGGTTTTGTTTCAGCTTTTATGAATAGATTGCTAAATTGTTCGTCAGTTCTTTCCCATTTTCAGTTTCAAGTTGGAAGACGTTTGATGCTAATTTAAAAGAAAGAAATAGGAAAATGTGTATATTTATTTAAATTTGTCTTTATTTCTCTCAGCGACTTCCTAATTCTGCCGGGCTACATCGACTTCACATCTGACCAAGTGGTGAGTGAAGAAAAACACATTTACTAACACACAAAGTCACATTTGAGCTGGTGTCGTATCAAGCTACGGTACTCAAATTTTGTGACATCTGTGTGAGCATAAAAGAGCTGAGAAAAAAGCTGCTCTGTACTTCTCATAACAAAAAAAAAACCCTGACCTCAATATGTTTGTAAATCTTAATAAAGTGTGTCTTTCCATGACTGATGTTCTCACTTCAAGTAAAACTTTGAACTGTTGCTAAAAGGTAACTGTTATGGTAAGGCAAGAGGTTCAAGAGTCTGTTACGTAGATGAGAACCATCACTTCTCACATTTACGGTATCTTTCTACAAATACTAATGTGCATGCATAAATTCAGGCTACATGCTCAGATACATTCAGAGCTACTTCCAATACTGAAGGTTTGTGTTCAACTCCACCTTTTTTGTCCTTTACATCTGCTTTTTCTTTATATTTTACATATAAACATATTTATTACTAGTATTTTATATTGTGATATCAAAATGGCCTCAACATGTTACGTTGCCAGGTGTCAGAAGGGCTACAAAGCACAGCTGAAACAAAGGAGCACTGTTTAGAGTAGACCCAAGAGTAATTCAAAGAACCAGAAATAGTAGGCATGAGTACATCTAAACCACAATGCTGACAAGTTTGAGCATAAATATGTCTGAAGCAGTAAAAATTATTCTTAATTTGTTGAATTTAAGTGTGGACTTTGTGTGCCATATGGTGACATTATTACTTTATTATAAACATTATAGAAAAAAACAACAAGATTGGTGCCTCTTTAAAATTACATTTACAGTGAAATTCTAAAACCTTTTGCTTAGTTCAAGTTTTGCATTGTTTTGTTTTGTATCAAATTGTGTTGATTGTAAACTATATTACCGGTATAGTAATACAGTACCACTTTATGTTCTGGATTTTATCTATATATTCATGATGTATGAATGTGTTGATTCATACAGTAGGTACTGTAAAATAATTTAGACTACCGTAGATATAAACTATTAGAACTAGTTTCCATGGTTTACAGTTTTTAACAGGGTGCCACTGCCTAGTGACTGCACATCATGGAAAGCAAATGACACATTTTCTAGACAGGGAAAACTCAGGGAATTTGAATACTACTGATTAAAGATAATCTTTTTTTAGATTTTGCCGTGTACCTTGCCAGGGGAAAAGCTTGTTGTTGATAATCCTTATATGTGAGGCATTGTATTCTGTGTCATTGTGATCTGAACGGTATGTTATTATAATGCTTTGGTATCACTGGTGCCAGTAGCAGCCAGCTGTTGTTTCTACGACATGTATTAATGTTAGTATTCTAGTATCACTGAGTCCATGTTCTGCTTCTACAGTGTACATAGTACTGACTGGCTACAGTATTCTGGCTTTTTAGTATGTGTCTGATGTTATATAATAAATGGTATTGTATAATTGTATACATTGCTAGGAATGATTGTCGTAGTCATGGCCTAAACAAACATAATAATCAAACCAGTATCATAATTCATGTGCAATAATCCAGGTATAAAATCCAACAATGTTCAGTCGGGTCATCTGGACAGTATCATAATTCACTGTGGTTTCTGTTGGTTGTGAAACAGTATCAGGACACCTGCTATTTAAAAGCATATAGGTCAAGTCTGAGTATTGATAATTGTTTCTTTTGTCCAGGACTTGACATCAGCACTCACCAAAAAAATCACAATGAAGACCCCTTTTGTGTCCTCCCCCATGGACACGGTAACAGAGGCAAACATGGCCATAGCCATGGCAGTGAGTATTTGGTGCAGAAACACACACATTTCTTGTTTTATCATTCTTGTTTTGTGAAGTTTACTTCTGGCAAACACACTTGTGCATTTTCTTCTCAGCTAACAGGGGGCATTGGCTTCATTCACCACAACTGTACTCCAGAATTCCAGGCCAATGAAGTTCGAAAAGTCAAGGTAATAAGAACTTTGTGCACACTTTTGCCTGTTTAATGTTTTATTTCTGTACTCTGATCTTTAATTTTCATGTAACTTCATTTCTATCTCTTCTTTCAGTCTCCCATCTGTCTTTTGTCATTGTCTTAACTCCTTTAACCCATTGGAGTCGATCAACATGGCGCATGATAGTCTCATGACCGATTTAAATCGCTCTAGTGGGAAAACTGCGTCCTCTCTTAGTCTCTTTTTCAATGTATGTCAATAGTCTACACTTCAAAGTACACATCAGTTTTAAAATTGTCTTGATAGGCCAAGTAAAACCAGAGTTGCAATAAAGAATCAGTGCCACATATTTTTCTGAAAATCATTCATATCGTAAGCGTGTTAGAGCGAGAGGCTGCGGCAAAGATGGTAAGTTTCAGGGAGAAAACATCTCCATCTCCCTCCGCTTTCAACTCGCACCCCCCACTGAACAGATAACCCCCTCCTCCTTTATGATGGAGGCACAAAGTCGTTTGTCAAGTGGCAAAAAATTTACAAGAAGAAGACGCGGAAGTTGAACGGCGTTCGGCACGAGATAAAGTCACAGTGAGAGTGGGTCATGAGGTTTGAGAGATTTGTGATGTTTAGCTTGTTTGAATTTTATAATTGGGGTGTACCGGTAGTTTCGTGTATTTAGTCAGTTTTAGAGTGTTTGTGTCAAAACATTGAGGCGATTTTTGAATGTGAGGACGGAGCTATGGACCCAGAGGACGACGAAACAGTGGTGTCAGAACCTCTCCGACAGAGGAGAGGATCATGAAGGCAGGGATGGAGTTGAAACACAGTCTGAGTCAGGCACTGAAGACTTCGTTGATGAAGTGCGTGATCCATGATTTGTTTTAGAAGAGGAAAAGTGCACCAAGCCCAACCGGCATGAAAGATTTGTATAAAAGTTTTGGTCTCTTGATTTACATGTTAGTGTAAATACAGGTAGTCCCCGATTTACGAGCGAGATCCGTTACGAGTTGCTCGTAAACCGGAAATCTCGTATTTCGGAACGGTTGCCATGTCTCTCGTAAGTCCGGAATTTCGCTCGTAAATTGGAACGGTTTCGCTAGCGCGACTACAAACACTCGTTTTTCATCAAAAAACTGCTTATGAGTGCATAAAAATGATCGGAAACGTGTGTCCACATGTTTAGCTAACGAACTGTGGTGAAAAAACACATGAAAACTCAGTATTTTTTGCGTTTTTTCCAAAAATTCACCAGCTCGTAAGTCTGGAACCTCGTAGATCAGAGCGCTCGTAAATCAGGGACTACCTGTATCTTGTGACAAGTATCCAGGATTAGTAGAGACTGAACCACGTTGTGCCTGTGCCCCTTCCTGCCAAAATAAAAGACACAAGACAGACGCAGATCCAGATTTTGGAAAAATTTCTTGCCTGATCCTAATGTGCCCCTTTGTCTTGTTTTGTACATAAATCATTTTCATGATTGGTACAATGATTTATAGCATTTTATTGTAACACCCATTGTTTTTATTTATTTATTTATTCTTTTTTTATTAAAAAATGCCAGAGAAAATAGCTGCTTTTCAATGGAGATGGTGAATATAACTTTGTTGTTTGCAATACAGTACTGTATTTGCACATATTTTTATGAATACTGTATTACTGTTTTTATTTGCATTTTAGATTTAGAAAATAATTTATAAATGTAGTTTTCACAGTAAAATAAACCTACCTTTCTTACTAATTTTTTATATATTTTTTGTGTATGTGATGGACGTTGAGATTCATCAAAAAGTCCAAAAAGAGAAAAGTCACAATTTGAGCCAGATGTGGCATGGGAGATTGTGCTGAACAAAATGACACTAAACATAGCAAACATGGCATAATTTTATAGGGTGAAATATTAATGTAAAATCAAAATAA
>JBBPBX010045656.1:14999-26930 GCA_038048925.1 Garcialebias charrua | reverse complement strand
GAGGCAGACTAACAGACAAGCCTCGACCAACGTCTGATGAACATTAGCGGATGAAATTATAACAACTACATTAACAAAGTCTGAATTTAATCCAAAACTTGTTCTCACCTGTCTCCTCTTTCCACTGGAGAATGTACCCTGTTGTGCCTGGAACAAAAGCCCAGTCAAGCCGCACGGACTCCTGGGTAACTTCTGTTACTCGTAGCGTTGTGGTTGGGAGCGAGGGAGGCCGGGTACTATAACCAGCTGTTTAAAGAACGAGAACGCAGCAGCATATTGTTTCATGCTTAAACTATATTACAAAATATCTGATAATATTCAACATTTGTGAAGTTTATCTCTGAGTATTACTGCAGTCATATCTGAGTACAGGAACACAGACTCACGTGTGGTGATTGTGGCAAAAACAGGGGTTCCTTCTCTGTTTTGAACTAAAGCCTTGACCTGCACCTCATACTGAACTCCAGGGTCAAGCTGGTCCAGATCCACTGCTGCCACATCTCCACCCACCAGCTGGCTCCTCTCTTCACCACCTACAACCCAAACAACAAACAAACAAGAAGGTGTGTTGGAACAAACTCACTATCTGCAAAAACTACTGTATTCCTAACAGGTAAATGTGTTTCTTTATATTTTAAGGTCTTAACCTAAATTTCAGCGTACCGTATTTTCCGGACTATAGGTCGCACCGGAATATAGGTTGTTTTGTCCAATTATTGCCAAAAATTGGAAAAATCCATAAACTGGTTGCACCTTAATATAGATTGCACCTACGTCACCGCCGACGTAACGCGTCATCCAATGCTGATGTGACGCGTCACCGCTGAGACAAACCGGAAATGTGGACCGAGTGTTTAGCTCTGCTGCAAATGTCTGCCACAGGAGCACATAGCAAGGCTTTTAAGAAGATTAACACGGTAAAAACAATTATTTGTTTGCTAAAAATTATAGCTGACATTATAGCACAAGGGATCCTGAACTTAACCGTTCCTTAATAAATTCACAAAATGGTCTAATCTGCTGGATTTAAATTGTTTCGGTTTGACGTCTTCCAAACAGTCGCGTGCAGTGTGAAAATAAATTATAAATAAATCGAATTTTATCTCAAATGTCTCATACAGGTCAACAGTTTGTAAATTAAACCCATATAATTACACTCTGTAAGCTGAAAAAATATCCGCCGAGTGGTTTATGAGCTATTTATCTAAAATATACACGGAAATAAAACTAAGCTAACACGACACGAGTGCGTCTCTGAAACAACGAATAAAAAACTAATTTTATCTCAAATGTCTCATACAGGTCAAAAGTTTGTAAATGAAACCCATATAATTACATTCTGTAAACTGAAAAAATATCCGCCTAGTGGTTTATGAGTTATTTATCTAAATAGTATCCGTTTACGGAAGCTAACCGCTAACAACGATGCTAAAAATATCGATTTTTAAAAAATCTCAAACATCTCATAAAGCTAGTCACTTGTAAATGTCCATACAGTGATTACATTCTGTAAGTTTGATAAAAATCTGTCCTGTGGTTCTTGACTTATCTTGCTAACAAACAGCTAACAAACACAGCAAAAAGTAGTTACCTCCAGAGCAGGAGGCAGGGCAGCGACAGAGTCAGTACGAGCAGAGGAGCCTTTTTTCGGACACAAGAGCTGGAAACGATCGGTGGACTCTCTGGAAGTGTCCCCTAGCGGACAAAAGTGGTACTGCACCATTTTTTGCCAAAATGAAAAACGGTCATATCTGAGCCAAAAATTAGTCTAAAAAATGGGGGGAGAATCCATAAACAGGTCTCACCTCTCTATAGGTCGCAGGGCATGCAAATTAGGTTAAAAAAAACGCAACCTATAGTCCGGAAAATACTGTAGGTACTTTAAGCTGGTTGTATTTTTTCAGCTATTTTACTGGATTAAACTCATAAAGAAAGAAATGACTCAAAACTAAAACATGATTTTCTACATCTTATTATTAACTGAGACAGATAACCAGTTCAATGAAGGGCAGAGCCATAAAACACATTTTCTCTGTCTTGGGATTCAAGAGGATGAATCTGTCTGGTAGGGGTTTGATTAGAGGGCTCCCATTTTTATGAAATCAACACAACTGTGTGGGTTTTGAATGCTCACACCTGTGTTTTTTCTACTTTTTCAAATCAAAATGTTGAGACTGGTCTCTTTCTGGCTCTGGGACTGTAGATTGGTCCATTCTGTTTAGGGTCAGGCAGCTATGGTTAATATACAGTACTTTGTATACTGAGTAGTGTGGACAGAAACGTGGCATTAGAGAAAGTTGCAGGAAGCAGTGTAGAGAAGGCCAGTGACAGAGAAGAGGTGAGAGTTAATGCATGTAGAGAATCTGAAATGAATTTAAGGAAAACTAGATGAATTGCATTTCCTACAAAAATACAGCGTGAATGCTTATTGCTGAAGAACTTGCTGAAAAACAGCCGAACTTGGCTAAAAACATGCTGAAATGTAACTGAAAGAACTAATATTTGTTGAATTAGGTTTAAAAAGGCAGAAATTAGCTCAAAAATTAATAATAATAATAATAATAATAATAATGAATTCAATTTATAATGCACTTTTCATTAATGAAAATCTCAAAGTGCTACAAAGTGCAACAGAATTAAGTGTCAATAAAACAAGTAATAAAACAAGTAAAATCAATAACAGTATCAACTAAGATCAAAAGTAGAATCATGAGGAGGTAGAGTATGCTCGGTTGAAAAGAAAGGCATAAAAAAAATTAGGATATCAAATACAAAAGCTGAAACTTAGCAAAAACAGTTGCTGAAACGCTGCTGAAAAAGCAGAAATAATCTTAAACTACCAAAAGGAAGTGAAAAGAGCTTAAATGAGCTAAAGATGTGGAATTAGCAGTAAAAGCTAATACAAAAACAGCTAAAAAAAAAAAGTATTTTAAATAGCAGAAAAAGTTTAAACTAGCAGAAAAAAGCTGAAAGGTGCATAACAAGGTGAAATTAGCAGAAAGAAGTTACCGTTAATTAAGCTGAAAGTAGCAAAAATTACCTCAAATTTTTTGCATTTATCTGAAAACAGACAGAATTATAACAAGAAAAAATTACTGTCACCCATCAAATGAATTATTTTATCAAATGAAATTGTTGAAGTTCTATGATTTGGTGGACTATAACATTTTGTCACTTATGTTTAGAGCTCATAAAAATACACTACCATCAAATATCCAAATGCATTTTGTGAAAAGATCTAGCTGTTATAATCTCAAGGGGAAATATGTATTTGTACAACCACAGTTTAGAACTAGTTTGAAGGGAAGATCTACCTTAATTCAAGGAGTACGATTATGGAATGACTTAATGACAAATGTTAAGGAAGCCAAATCATTCCTTGTATTTAAGAAACTGGTAAAAAATGAATTGCTAAAAAAATATGAATGAATCCAATTTAATGTGTGATATATGTGAATTGAAAATTGACAGTTATTTACTTATTTTGTTATTATAGAAAATATTGTTTGAACTGTTATTAGATGAACAAGGAGCAGATTTAATAAGATGTATTCTTCACCTGCTACCTTTCATTTTATTTTTTCTATTTTTTTTCTATTATGAATATGTTAATTGTTGTATTTCATATTATAAAATGAATAAACTAACAAACAAAACAGCTGGAATTAGCTGAAAATGCTTAAAAATGTAGCTGAAAATGTAGAACAAGCTTTAGCAGAAGGAACACATCTTGCTGAAAGAAACATAATTGAGAATGAAAGGTGGAAATTATCTGAAAAAATATTAAATTAACAACAACAAAAAAACAGCTGAAAAGCTAAAAGGCAGAAAGAAACTGAAATCACGGGAAGGAAGTGGAGAGAGCACATTTTTGCTAAATTAAGCTGAAACAAGATGAACTGAATGCAAAAAAGCAGAATAAGCTGAAAAGACTTAAATTATCATAAAATACTAAATAGAAGCAGAAAAAGCTGAAACTAGCAGAAATCAGCTGAAAGGAGCATAACAAACTGAAAGTAGCAGAAAGAAGTTAGAAGCACAGAAAGGATGTAGTTAGCAGAAAGAAGCTGAAAGAAGAACAAACAGCTGAAAAAACAGCTGAAAGTAGCTGAAAAAATGTTTGATTTTGCACAAGCTGAAAGAAGCTGAACCAGAACAAAATGTGAAAGGAGCAGTAAAAGATTGTAAACAGATCTAAATATGTGAAGGATGTAAAATGAACTCACTTCATTTTCTATGAGAAAAAAAAAATGTCAAGAAAAGGGTAATTTCGAAAAGCTAAAGTTGCACTATAGCAGGATTGTCCTGAAAGAGCTGAATATTTTGACATGATTTGTTAAAATAGCTTGAAAACTGTGGGACGAGAATCGCGCCAAAAAACATACAGAAGAGAAATAGATCACAATAATGTGACTGCTTCATAAACATTCACAAAAAAACGCTCTAAACGTTTCTGAACTGTGAGGTCACATTATTGGTTGACCAGGGTTTGTTTGGGACATAAATCTGGATCGGACGACCGATCAAAGGTTTAGGAAAAGAAAGGAAAAGGGGCACAAACTTTGTGAGGACAGCATCATGATCATGAGGCCAACTAAAATGAAACTAACCATCTGTTCTCCTCCAAGAGATGCGATACGCTGTTGCTCCCTGCACACCGACCCAAGTGACTCGGATAACTTCTCCCAGGGCCTCCTGGACTTGCAAAGACGTCACGGTCCCAACAACTGACTGGTCTAATTCTGCAGGTCATGACAGAACCAAATACAACATTTCTCACTTATTCACAGCAAAGATATTCTGAAAAGCATCAGTTGCTTTTTTCTTAAAATACCTGTTCTAACATTCAGAATGGAAGGAGTTCCCTCTCGAGAGCCAGCCAGGGCAGAAACCTGGACTGTGTAGGCTGAGTTCGGCTGAAGGCCATCAACAGTGTAGGAAGAAACACTGGAAGCTACGGTACGAGTTGTTTCAAGTCCTGCACCAAAAAGGAAACATCTTAATGTTTATCTTTTACAATGCTAATCATTATAAGAAATGCTCCTAATGGATGATATACTTCTTTACCATCATCACGGCGCCAAGTGATCTTGTACCCTGTTGCCCTAAAAACAGGCGACCATGCGATGCGTATTCTCTGTGCCGAGATATCTGTGATGCGAAATCCAGACAACGTTCCACTGGAGGGGTTGGTCCGTGCAGACAGCGTGACCTCTTCGCCCACACGCTGATCAACAACAGCTGCAACACCAATGACCAGTGCCTCGTCCGGCTGCAGGTTGTCCATGGTGAAAGCTGTGGCCTCTGCTCCCAGAACACGAGCTTGCTCTGCATCTGTGGCGCAGAGCACGAGGTACATAAATACTTGTCAAATTATGTACAGGTGGTCCTCGACTTACGACGTTCCGGACTTACGAACGCGCTTTTGAACAGTACTGTTGTACAGTAAATACAGCACTGGTATGTGCTTTTTAGATGAAAGTGTGTTAGCTAACCGTTTTAAAATAAAGCTCTGTGCATGTTTATGAACCAGTATATTCGCTTGTTCAGTCTCATGTTGATGAACGGGTGTGCGGCGCAGCGTTAGCATACATTTTCCGACTTACGACCAAAAATCCGGACTTACGAACGCCACGTGTAATGCGTTCCGACCTTACGAATTTTCGAGTTACGAACGGTGCGTAGGAACGGAACTCGTTCGTAAGTCGGGGACCACCTGTATTCAAAAGCGCTAAAACTAGGTGGAGACAAATATCAAATTTCACAGCCTTTAAAAAATGGTTTGATATCTGAAAATATTCTATACAAAACAGTACTTACTGTTGCCTTGTTTCCAGGTGACTCTGTAACCCGTTGCACCAGTAACTCCATCCCAGGCAATTCGAATTCTCCGACTGTTTGCGTTGGTTACTCTGACATTGGTCACTGCCCTTATTTCTTGTTCTGTGACAAAAAAAAAGCAAAATGCCTTTGTTGATATATTGTTTAAATCTTTCAAATGCATTTCAAGCATAATACAGGCGTTTACATAAACCAAGGGTCTGAAACTTGTGGCTCAGGGCCACGTGTGGCTCTTTGGTTCCTCTGCAGCGGCTCTTTCTAGCTTTGACCAAAACTAACATAACACTGAATTTTATAGGATGTCATACCCACAGCAAAAAATGACTAGAGTTGGTAGTTTTCCTTTACAAATATGTGGATACTAGTAATAAAACACAGAATAAATTATACTCACTTTACCTTTATGTTTATTTCTTCAAAATACGACACTCAATTTCTCTACAAAAATAAAAAGTCACACATGCCTGCAATGTTTATAGTTGTAGGTTTTTAAAAATTGGCAAAAATAATATATTTATTTATTTATTTATTTATTTATTTATTTACAATAATCCAGTCTTCTGTGATGGACTTGTGATCTGTCCAGGGTGTCCCCCGCCTCTCACACAGTGACTGCTGGATTTGAGCACCAGTAACTCCCGCAACCCAAAAAAGGAGTGGGTAAAGATAATAGATGGATGGATGATGGATGGAAAGATGGATGATGGATGGATGGATGGATGGATGGAATCCAGTCTTTTCTTTTGTCTCAAAATGTAAAATAATCAATAAATGTTAACAATTATTGGATGTTTTTAGTTTTATAATTTCACACCTACTGGCCAGAAATGCTCCCTCTAACGAACTTAAAGTGGCCCATGGGCCACCAGTTGATAATCCCAGTTGTAGCAGGCTTTGTGGCTCTGGACACGTTTAATTCAGTGTGCAAAAAGACAGAAATGGCTCTTTTGATTATAAAGGTTGCAGACCCCTGACAAACACAGATGGAGAAGGCTGCTACAGGTTTTCTAAGATAAAAAACAAACAAACTGAGAAGCCTGTGTTAGTTGAAACGGTTTCTAAAATCCCTGGAACAAAACAATACAAACGTGCACACACACACACACACACACAGTGTCCGTATTTGTAGATGCAGGATGTGGCAAAAAGAAGGAAGTGCATGTTTTGTAATATAAAGTTGAGCACACAAGGTCTACTCACCTGGTTTGATGTAGACAGTCACGGGTTCGCCCTCATTCTCTCCCACCACCGCTGTGACGCTGACACCATACGACACGCCGACTATCAGGTCTTTGAGGTCAAAGGTCGTCTGGTTTCCAGGAATAGTTTGGAGTTTTTCTGTTCCATCTAACATGACATTCATTACGCAGAAACAGAAACCACCATTATTGTTAATGTATTTTTGTAAAACAGAAATAACAATGAACTACAGAATCATTGATTAAAATGTCGTACCATCCGTGTTCAGGATGATGATTCGGTACTGTGTGGCTCCAGTTACACCCGTCCAGCCAAGTCTGACGATGCTTCCCAGTGACTCGACCACCCTCAGGTTGGACACGCTTCCCACCGGCTGGTCCTCTGCAGCATCAAATCATAAAGGTACCTCAGCACATATCACATACTTAAACAAATCGTCTTCAGAAGGGCAAGGAGTTCAACAACAGCATGACTCATCAGTTCTTCTGCAGAGCTCCTGGCTGACCTCTGCCTTCTGTGGAGACGGGCGTGGCCACCTCCCGCCCTTCAAGCTGCGTGTACAAGGTGAAGATGTACTTTGTTTGTGGCCGAAGGCCTGTCAGCTCGTAGCTCGTGGTGCTTCTAGGAAAGGACAGGCTCTGAACACGCCCTCCTGATGGAGAAAACAACACTTCAAGTTTAAAGGCTTTTGATTTGTCACTTACTTTACATGTAAATGTTTAAAAGCATTTTGTTAATATAAAAGAAACTGAAATAAATAAATAAATGTGATTAAAAATAGTTTTCTTATGAACAGTGGTCACAGTTGTCACTCAAATTTCACTTCATTAAAAACTACGACACTTAAATTAGAATGGAGTCATGTCTAATACACAGTAGTTCAGGCTGTAATAAAAAAAGATGTTCAAATCGGTTTTTACTAAATTAAGTGAAAATTCAGTAATTTTCCCAATATTTAAACAAATGGTTTTATTTTATTTTTGTTTTGTTTCATCATAAAAACTGGGAAATCTGAATTGCTAAAAATCCAGATTATAAGGTGTAACATTGCATTGCTTATGATTAATATTTTATCTCTAATATAGCAGTTGTTGAAAACAGATGTCTTCAGTTAATCATAAACTTTAAATTAATAATATACATACATCAGGCAATGCAAAACACAAATGTTAGATTTAAACAAAAATATGAACAACAAGTAAAACATCTACAAAACAAGCCACATCTTCAATTCAAATTTCTTAGAATTTAAAATGTTTTTAGAGAAAATCTATAGTTTCTTCAGCTTTGAACCAGTATTTAGCCAAAAAAAAAACAATACTTTTCATTTGAAATACTCGTTATTTTTGCAAAAGCAACGTGAAAATAAATATGTTGGTTGTAGTTTATTTGATTATTTTTATAACAATGAACCATTCAATTTTAAAACATTATTGGAGTTTTATGTTTGAGTAATATCATGTGACTGATGGAATTTTTTTCAAAGAATCTCAAAAATGCTAAAATTTTGCTCCGAGGGTCAAACCTGAGAAATCTATAACTCAAAAACTGAACTGAAGCAGAGTTTAAGGACGTGACCTTTTAAAGAGGATTTATAACAGGAACTAAGACAATGAGTCGGCACTACATTACCCTGCAGACAGCCTTGTAACAAAACCTATGATATACAGTCGTTCTTCATTTATTGCAGGGGGTTGGGACCACGCACCCTTCCCTCCCCACAACAAGTGACAAACCGCAAAGTAACGATACAGTAGTCCAAGCTCAAGTTTAAGTAAATTTAATTGTCATTACCATATCATGCAGTACATGAGATGGAAAGAAAGTATGTACACATGTAGTAGCAGTAGTAGTTTATTTTAGTATTTACTGTAGTAGTAAATACGGTAGTGATTTATTTTAGTGTTTATGTACAGTCCAACAATGTTCAGTCGGGTCATCTGTACAGTTTATTTTTTTGTGCCGAGACGTTTCGCACTCCATCCAGAAGGGGGCATATCAGTTTTGTTTGGTGTTTCCTCAGACTGATGAAGCCTTCTGGATGGAGGGCGAAACGTCTCAGCACAAAAAAGAAACCGTCCGGATGACCTGATTGAACATTGTTGGATTTATACCTGGATTGTTGAGCATGAACATTGTTGAGCATGGTATGTATATAAAAGTACATATTAAGGTCCAAAAAAGCTAAGTCTGGACATTCAAAAAAACAAAAAACAAAAAAAAAAAGTAGAAACGTTTCGTCTTTCGTCCGAAAGACTTCGTCAGTCTTCCTCAGTTTCGGACAAAAGACGAAACGCTTCTACTTTTTTGTTTTGTTTTGTTTTTTTGAATGTCCAGACTTAGCTTTTTTTAAATTTTCTACCTGGATTATTGAGCATGCATCAGGGTACATATTAAGGTGTTTTAAACCCTTCCCACACTCTTGCAATGTCCCTAACAAATTTCTAAACTCTAAATAAAGAGCACAGCATGTCATGATCTCAGCTCTCTGCCTCCAGCTGCTCTCGGCCACGCCCATTTCTCCGCTGCAGAGCGGAGATCCGACATGCTGCGGGAGGAAGCTTCTCCTGCAGCTGTGGGCTGCACACAGGTGCTAAATAATTTCAAATACTTTAATTAAAATAAAAATTCCATGCCGATCGCGTGGCTCATCCATCGTTCGGCCAATTGTGTCACGTCCAATCTTATTTGGAAAAACCGCGATAGAGCGAATCCACGAAAAACGAACTGTGAAGTAGCGAGGGACTTCTGTACATCAGATATTACACTCATAAGTATATGTGATCAGAATGATAATCAGCACTGCCAGGCCTTGACTTCAAGAATGGATGAGACTTTGAGGACCAGATGGATAAGTTACCCACATGTTATATTTATATTTATTATACATGTCTTTGGAATCATAGATGCTGTTTATGATTTAACGTTTGGTGCTCATATATTAATTTAATTTGATTTTATCAGGGGAAAGCTTTTTACATAAACACCTTGAGCTTTTTGCCTTTTCCCACATTACATTTTAATCTGTATTTGTTGTGTTTAATTGTGTTGTGCGATGAAACAAACAAAATGAAACAAAATGCAATTCTGGACATTCATGTAGAATTGATGATCTGACCTTCCCCCTCCCTCCACTCCAGGCGGTACCCCAGCGCGGACTGAATGAGTCTCCAGTTGAGTCGGATCGATGAGGGTCCGGAGACGGCTGCATTGAGAACCTGCAGTTCTGAACGCTCTGAGGGAAACACAACAAATAAACGGGATGTAAATGAGGAATATGTTATAATTAAAGGTTCCTCACAACCAGCTCATCAAATAGAACAGTGCGAGGAGTTATATTTCAAGAAAGTTTTATGACAAAACATCAAAATGCATTTGCTGTGGTTTATTGACTGTTATGGCTTTAAAATGACTAAACCTTGCATCATTCAACCAGCTATTATCCTTTACTCAAAACCTTTTCACTCGTGCCCATGTCCAGCTGTACGAGAGACGGGGGACACCCTGGACAGGTCTCCAGTCCATCACAGGGACACATAGAGACAAATGAGACAAACAAACATTCACTCTCTTACTTACACCTAGAGACAATTTAGAGTTACCAATCAGTCTAACATGCATGTTTTTAATCTGTGGGAGAAAACCCATGCATGCACGGAGAGAACATGCAAACTCCATTCAGAATAGGCCCCCAGCTGGGGTTTGATACAGCGAGCTTCTCGCTCAGAGGCATGCAGCTCTACCAACTGAGCTACCGTGCCGCGCATGACTATACCTTTTCAGGGTAAGTTTAAATAAACAAAAAATTAAATAAAAAAACAATAAAAGGCCTTTCCTGCTTTAATTCTGGACATCCATGTAGAATACATAGTTCCCACACACGTGACCTGTATTGCGCAATACCGGATTTTCCGCCGTAGTTGTTGGCAGAAGATGGCTGACAAACAGACGCGAGCATGAGGAGAGCCTACAACGAGGAGCTTCACAGCTTTACATCCATGGATGCTTATAACCAGTAACAGATTTGTGAAGGACGTCCAAATCTTCATAACAGTTCTGGTGACTGGCAGAGTAAGTGATTACAATAACGTACACGTAGATGTCTGTCATAGCTACAGCAGCTAAGCTAATCTTTGCTACAGTAAACATTGCTGTTATTTACTGCGTGCTAAGCTAACGTAAATATCAGTGATCTTTAACGTAACAAAGATTAGCTTAGCTAATGTAACTTGAGCCACAGTAAATATCAGCGATGTTTACTTTAGTAAAAGCTACATCAGCCAAGCTAATCTTTGTTACGTTAAAGATTGTTGTAATGTAATATCCACGATGTAGTACAAGCTTCAGCTTATATGTAACTTGTACTACAGTAAAGATTGCTGATATTTCTCACATTACTACATTATTTATTTAGCCTATGACTGCCTTTCATACTTAAACTAATGTTAACAAAATAAATTATTTGTAATTATTGCTCAGTCATAGCATTTAACGTTATACAGCAAATGTCGCTGATATTATTTATTTTCCACTATGATCTGCCTTTGTTAATAAAGTTAGTGGTGAAAAGTTACAATTTGGTAACTCCTTTTAATCTCTATTGGTTTAATGTTGTTTTAAACCCTGAAACAAGAACAGCATTTTAATTGTTTTCGTCCTTCGTGTTGTATTTCTGTGTAAGGTACTGAGAGTCCCAGGAGATGGATGAAACTTCACTTTTATCTGTTATTGTGAGATAGAGCGTAGAGAAATCATTTTATTTTTTGAACGTCAGTTCTTCAGTTACTCAACCAAAACTTTTATGACAACACAGAATTGTGTATCAACAACTGAATATGTTGCCTCTACATCCAGTGATCCAATGTTTGAGCAACACCAGGCACACTTACA
>JBBPBX010045655.1:11251-26930 GCA_038048925.1 Garcialebias charrua | reverse complement strand
TGGTGACCTCTGTGATACGGAGTACTTGAGGCTCCCATGTTAGGTTAATTGCCCCCAGACTGTAGTGAGGAGGTGGCAGAACTCCAAAACACATTTAAAATGAACTTTGAAAATATTTATGTGAAATTACAGTAAGGTCACCGATTTTGACGGGTATCAAATTTGGTGGCCTCTGTGATACGGAGTACATGAGGCTCCCATGTTATGTTAATTGCCCCCAGACTGTAGTGAGGAGGTGGTAGAACTCCAAAACACATTTAAAATGAACTTTGAAAATAGTTATGTGAAATTACAGTAAGGTCACCTATATTGACGGGCATCATATTTGGTGACCTCTGTGTTACGGAGTAATTGAGGCTCCCATGTTATGTTAATTGCCCCCAGACTGTAGTGAGGAGGTGGCAGAACTCCAAAACACATTTAAAATAAACTTTGAAAATATTTATGTGAAATTACAGTAAGGTCACCGATTTTGACGGGTATCAAATTTGGTGACCTCTGTGTTACGGAGTACTTGAGGCTCCCATGTTATGTTAATTGCCCCCAGACTGTAGGAGGTGGCAGAACTCCAAAACACATTTAAAATAAACTTTGAAAATATTTATGTGAAATTACAGTAAGGTCACCGATTTTGACGGGTATCAAATTGTGTGTCGAGTTATCTCCTTTGCTTGAACTCGAAAAAAAGGCTTTGGCACCAACAGAGGACGCTGTACAACTCCACTCATTTAGTCTTTTATTTTATTTTCTCTGATGCTCCATGAGCCATAAGTTGAAAGCCTTGAATAATAAACACATTTAAATATATCAAATGAAAATACTGTTTCAATCAACAAATTTAAACCCTTAATAGAAAATTATTAAATATTTATATGAATTTAAGCTTTACCTATATATTTCAAATTATTTTTAATGCAGCAAATTTATACATACAATCTTGTTTAAAGAGAAAAATGTAAAACCAGACAAAATAGATTCACATTTCTCTGTTAATTTACAAAAGACAATTGAAAACAAGCTACATACCAAAAGCATCTCTGTGATTGCCAGACACTGAGCAGCTGAGTCAAAGGTACAGTAAACAGCTGCTGAAGGCCAGGTAACCACACCTACATTTCTGGCACTACATTGCCATCTCCTGTGCAACCAATGCAACTACTAAAATAAACTAAACTAAACTGTTTGAAAAAAGGGGCAGATATAATAAGATTTATTCTTCTTTCTGCTACCTTTCTTTTTTTTTACATTGTGTACGTATCATTAATGGGATTGTCTTGTATTGTGTTTCTTTTGTAAAAAAAATGAACAAATTTAATAAACATAAACATTTAAAAGCGCCTTTCAGGACACCCAAGGAGAACATTTCACAGCAAGAAAAATATCATACAAACAACAAACACAGTTAAAACATCAGCTGTAACAAATTAAAATGTAAAATAAATGAATATAAAATACGTTTAGTAAAATTACTGATAAGCAAGTTTTGAAACCAATCTCCCTCCCAACAAAGCACTTGGAAACATTTATTAATCATTTACAGATTTATTAATTAAATGTTTAAACAACAGCAATTGAATGCGATGGTCCGTCTGTGTTCAGCATACTCATTACATTTTCCCCGTCAATGCGACCGTGAGTGATGAGACCACAGATCACATTGTACAAGCACATGTTGAATCAGTTATGGTGAATGCACTAGTCTCATCCCAAAGACTCTCTAGGATCCGTGAGGCAACTCAGCACGATCACAAACTATAGCAGATTATAAAGTTCATCAGGAACGGATGGCCGCCAAGAACAGCGATGAACTCATCTCTTCATCGTTACCATTCAGCACGAGCACATCTCTCAGAAGCTGATGGTTTGGTGTTATTCGAGGACCGGCTGGTCATTCCTTCTGTGCAAAAAGCTAAGGTGCTGTCAGAGATACACAAAGGACATCAAGGACTAACACGGTGCCGAGCACGCGCCAGGATGGCAGTGTGGTGGCCGGGCATCAGTGCTGAGATTAAACAGACTGTGTCAACATGTAAATTCTGCATCGAACACAAACCAACACAGAGGCACGAACCTCTCCTGACTTCTACTCTACCAGGGGGCCCCTGGCAGCGCATAGCAGCAGATCTGTGCGAGCATGAGAGTAAGAATTATCTCATTGTAACGGACTATTATTCCAGAGACATTGAAATAGTTCGTTTGTCTTCCACATCGAGTCGTGAAGTCATTAGTCGACTCAAGAGCATGTTCGTGAGGTGGGGAATTCCACTGGAACTGGTGAGTGATAATGCAACTCAATTTACATCCAGTGACTTCCAGGACTTTTCCAGAGAGTATGGATTTGTGCACGCAACTTCCAGCCCCCACTACCCTCAGGCGAACGGTGCTGCCGAACGAGCGGTTCAGACTGCAAAGAACATTTTGAAGCAACCTGACCCCCATCTGGCCCTGATGTGCTACAGAGCAACACCTAGTGCTGCTACAGGTGTGAGCCCTACACTACTGATGACGGGAAGATAAATCAGAACCACACTTCCAATGCTGGAGAGCAAGTTGAAAGCTGCTCCAGTGGACAGACATGTGATTCAACAAAAGGACAGACAGACAAAGGAAACCTACAGGTTCTTCCATGATCGCCATCATTCTGCACAACCACTTCCTCCACTACAACCAGGACAATACGTCAGGATAAAATTGGATGGTGAAAAGAGTTGGAAAACCCCAGCAAAGGTCATCGGCAAATGCCATGAGCCAAGGTCGTATATGGTGGAAACGGAGAATGGAGCTGTATTAAGACGGAACCGGAGACATCTGCAAGCTGTCCCACTTCCCACAGATCAACCAGATCAGCTACAACCACCTGATTCTCCAGTGACACTGAACAGTAGCTTTCCACCTGAAGACAGTGCTGATTCTGCGACCAGAACTCCTGAGCAGAGACATATGGGTCCAGAGGTGGAGCGCTCAACTCCACAAGGTTCACAGGTGACTTCCAGGGGAAGGGTAATCAGAATTCCTCTGAGGTATCGAGACACTTAATGACAAAAAAAAAGATAAAGTGAAGTTGACCTGTGTAGTTTGTATGTATAAGTGTGAAACATAGACCTGTGTAGTTTGTATGTATAAGTGTGAAACATAGACCTGTGTAGTTTGTAGGTATAAGGGTGAAACATAGAGTTCTGAAGTGTGGGTAAATACAGCAAACCCTCGAGTTACGTCAGGGATTGGGACCTACGGGTGTGACTTAGGTCGATGTTGTCGTACCTCGCAGACCAAAAACACCTGCCTGTCGTAGGTCCGCGTTTCTGACATAGGTCGCGGCTATACCGCTAACGGAGCGCCGCACACATATTTAACGGCATGAGACTGAACAAGCAGACATACTAGGCCATAAACATGCACAGAACTGTACAGTAAATGAATACTGTACAATAAATAAAAAATATAATGTCTTACTTTGAGCTGGTCAAAGCCTGCCTTCGTCTTTTAGCATCAGCTCGCACCCGTCCGAGCTCCCCCAGCTTCCTTACGCTCCACACGCACACACGTGGTCAAAACTGTTTAAAAGAAGGACTGTTAGCTTCTTAACTTCATACATTTGGAGCCAGAAAAAAAAAACTTACTGAAAGCCGTTTCTCCGCGATGTTCCTCCATCCAAAACAACTGCTCGGCGTTAGCTACGGTTAGGCCCCGCCATTAGCAGCAATGGTTAGCATGTCAGTTCATTCAAAAAGGCTGTCGGCTTTGTATCTCCGCGTTAGCTCGGTGTCCCCCGACTGCCAGGCGGACATTTGCGGCGAGCTCCCGGCCGCAGATGGCCCCTCCGCGGCATGTCGGCTCGGTGTCTTCGCCTGTGTTAGCTGCTCTGTTAGCTGCTGTCGTTAGCATGTCGGGCGGCGTTGTGGGAGCGATCGCGGGGCGATCCGCGGCTGCTCCTCCGGGCCTGAGACGTCCACAGAGTTGACCGAGTGTTTCCAGCTAATTTATCCGTATGAGGCAACCCTGATCGGACACACGGTCCTCTAGAGCCAGCTGACAGGAGCCTGGTGGAGCTCCATTGACCGCAGTAGACAATTGTAAAATGGCGACCGGAAACGACCGGAAGTTGCGTAAATACGATAAAATTGTAATAAAAACATAATATTAATAATTATACTTTATTTATAAAGCCATTTAAAACAACCACAGCTGCAACAAAGTGCTGTACACATGAAATTAATAACATTTAAACACACACAAAAAAAAAAGTATTTTTTTTTATCATATTTTTATTAAATATGATAAAATCGTAAGTCTGAGTTGCCGTAGGTCGCGGGTGTCGTACCTCGAGGGTTTCCTAGTAACTGGGAAAATGTTTAGTTGTTCACCGAATTAATAGGAACAGCAACTATCGATAATCCCTACGTTGCTGTGGACCTAGGGCAGTCTACCCCAACGTCCTAGTGTTCGGATGTTATATACAGGGTAGTTTAGAAACATGTGTGTTTCCTGTTAAAAGGGGGAGATGTGGTGATATGTCCCAGTTGGGTTGCCGTAGTATAGACTGAGCATGCGCAGTGTGGGTGTTTAGTTGTGAACTGAGCGTGACACGAGACGTTAACATGTCGTGCTGTTAGCTGTTCAATAAAGCTGAGTTTGCCAAGCTATCTCGTGAGTCCACCGCCCGTTCTTCACAGAAGCAGCCATTCACGAAATTGTGAGACAACGCCTATCGCGTACGCGGTCGTAAAATTTGAGCTTTGCACGTTCGTGCCCTGTGGGGCTACGCTTGTGTCTCTGCGTACGTATGGCGTAGTGTGGCGTACTGCATTACGCTGAGCTCTAATTGTCCCTAGGTGAGAGTGATAGAATGAATGGTTGTTTGTCTCTATTCCCCCGTATCCACACCTGTTCGTGCCCTTGCGGGCTCATTCATAACTTCATAACTGCTTCCTCGTGCAAATAAAAACAAATTCAGCTACTTTCAAATGTTTTTTTCCTGCTGTTTTGTGCTCCTTTCAGATTCTTTCTGCTAACTACAACATTTTTGTTCTTCTGCATACATGTGCAAAACTCACAGCATGCATCAGGGTCCTTCATAACTAGTTCATAACTGGTTGTGTTGTGTATCCACAGGGCCTGTAGAGGTGTAACCCGCCCAATTTTTGGGACCTGCTTCGCTGGGGTACTAGGTCTGGTTCTTGTTGGGTCCAGTTATGACATCAGCGTACTGTCGGTCACTGATTGGTATGGGGGAGGAGTCTCTGGATCTTTCAGAAACTAAACACCGATCCGCCATTTGCAATTTCTCAGACTCGGAGTAGTGGCTGAGCTTATTTTAAAGATTTTAAAAACAATAATAACAACACCGTGTTTAATGCTGAAGCACTGGCATTTTTTTGTGCTTGGCCCCAAAGACAAAATTCAGAGTGAGCTAGATGGAGCTCCGCCGGTCTACCCATCTTCTCTTTTTCTTTTCTTTTTTTTTTCTACCCGATCTTCTCCACCCACAGGCAAAGCAGGATGTTCAAAAAAGAAACAAGATCATCCATTTTGGTTGTGTGTTCTTTCCAGCTCTTCTTCTAATGCGTGTTAGTGGTGGTTAGTAAAGAGCTTAATGTAGCACTACCACCACCAGCTGGTAAGGCGCGTTGATATTAATGATCTGCCCACTAGAGGCGAACTACCCGCCCAGTAAAGTGGACCTAATGGACGTTGTGGAGACAGAAATAAACCGGTCCCACAGGAACCGGCCCAAACAAGCCACAATGGGACCCTACAGGAACCAACCCTGTGGAAAAGGGGCATTAGTGTCCCTGAGATGGCTGGAGACCTGTCCAAGTGTCCTTGTGATGGACTGGACACATGTCCAGCTGTCCCCATGATAGACAGGGGACCTGTCCAGGTGTCCCTGTGGTGGACAGGAAACCTGTCCAGGTGTTCCTGTGGTGGACTGGAGACCTGTCCAGGTTGTCTTCCTCTCACACAGTGATGGTTGGATATGGGCACCAGTCCACAACCTGGAAAGGAAGAAGTGGCTAAAAATAATGGCTGGATGAATAGATGGACAGATGACTCATGGATAGATGACTGATGGATGGATGGATGATGAATGATCCATCCATCCTCATTCCTTCCATCCTTTCATCTGATTATCCGTCCACCCTCCTTATTTCTACAGACTTGTCAATTTGGCAAATATCAAATTCAAGCAGAAGTTAGTTTAATGAATGCAGAACCAGATCTGAGGCAGAAAGAACAAAAGTCAGTGAGTTTGTTGTGTTGCTGAGAGAGGTGGACCTGAGACAAGAGGATATGCCCAGGAGGACGAGGTAAGTACTGGTATGAGACAAAGTATCTTACGGGTTTTGGTGGGAATTTATAGTCTGTTGTTCTGTGCTCAGATCCACAGGTGTGGGTCTGTTGATCCACAGGTGTGTAGACTAGTTGCAAAGGAAAACTGCTGACTCAAAGTTATCCCCCTAAAGCAGATAACACACATGATTTTACTAATTATAGTCCAGTTTCCCTACTTTCACAGTTTTCTAAGATAATGGAACATCTGGAGTTTTTTGCTCGGTTCGAGGCAAGTAACAGCACACCAGCACATAAACTCCCCCCCTCTCCTGATGGCCAGGTGCTGACGCTGTCCTCAGACAGCGTAAGGCGATCATTCATCAAGATTAACGCCCGGAAGGCCTCTGGTCCTGACAACATACCTGGTCGTGTGCTGAAGGACTGTGCAGGGGAACTCGCAGCGGTCTTCACGGACATCTTTAACATCTCACTGAGCCAGGCCATCGTCCCCACCTGTTTCAAAGCCACCACCATCATCCCTGTCCCAAAGAAGGCAACGCCCGCATGCCTCAATGACTATCGCCCAGTAGCACTCACCCCCATCCTGATGAAGTGCTTTGAACGGCTAGTCATGAAAAGCATCACATCTGTCCTCCCTGACTCCCTGGATCCCTTCCAATTTGCATACCGACCTAATCGCTCAACCGACGATGCCATCTCCTCTGCCCTTCACACAGCTCTCACACATCTGGACACGAAGGACTCCTATGTTAGAATGTTGTTCATCGACTTCAGCTCGGCATTTAACACCATCATCCCCCAACAGCTCATCCTTAAACTGGACAGTCTGGGGCTGAACACCTCAATGTGTAACTGGCTGCTAGACTTCCTGACCGGGAGACCACAGACAGTACGGATCGGGAGTAACACATCTAGCACCATCACATTGAACACAGGGGCCCCACAAGGATGTGTGCTGAGCCCCCTTCTATTCACCCTGCTAACACACGACTGCACACCATCGTACAGCTCCAACCACTTCATCAAGTTTGCGGACGACACAACAGTGGTAGGTCTCATCAGCAACAACGATGAGACGGACTACAGGAACGAGGTGAGCCGCCTGGCCTTGTGGTGCGGACACAACAATCTCACTCTCAACGTGGAGAAGACAAAGGAGATTGTTGTGGACTTCAGGAAGAGGGATGCCCAACATCCCCCTCTGACCATCAACAGCACCGCAGTGGAGAGAGTAGACAGCACCAAGTTCCTGGGAGTGCACGTCTCAAAGGACCTGTCCTGGAGCAGGAACACTGCAGCACTGGCAAAGAAGGCTCACCAGCGTCTCTACTTTCTCCGCAAGCTGAAAAGGGCTGGAGCTTCAACCCCCATCATGAGCACCTTCTACAGAGGTGCCATAGAAAGTGTCCTGACCAGCTGCATCACTGTGTGGTTTGGTGCATGTACTGCATCATGCCGCAAGAGCCTCCAGCGCATTGTGAGAGCAGCTGAGAAGATCGTGGGCACCTCCTTGCCCTCACTGCAGGACTTACACAGCAAACGCCTCAATCGGAAAGCCCACCGCATGGCAGGTGATCCCACACACCCACTACACAGCTGCTTCAGACTGCTGCCATCAGGGAGGAGACTGAGGAGTCTCCAGGCTCGAACCAGCAGACTGAGAGACAGCTCTGTTCATCAGGCAGTCAGAATGCTAAACACTCTGCCTGCTCTGCCTCCCCTCCCATTTGAACTGCCTTAACACTAAAACTTTCTCACATATTATCACTCAACACAAAGTTTTTAACACTAGTCTCTGTGTCATCAAACGGGTTAATCACTAAACTCCCTGAAGACAGACCAATCAGTTTTTTCAAAGCAGTCTCTCAGCATGGGGGTGCTGTCCTGGAGCAAAATTTTTACTTCCTTTTGTTCTGGTTTACAACGTCTTAGTGGGGGGAGTTGTGCTGGGACCATGAGGAGGGATAAATGATCAGAACCCCCGAGCGGTGGGCGTGGCTTCGCGGTGCACGCACCTCTCACATTTGTGTAGACGTGATCGAGGGTGTTACTTCCTCGTGTTGCTATGGATACGTTTTGATTGAAGGTTGGGAGAGAGTCCTTTAAATGCACGTGGTTGAAGTCACCTAAAACAATGCAGAGCCCCTCTGGGTATTTACACTGCAGCGAGCTGATTAAGTCATGAATTTCTTCTAGGGCGACATTAGCATTAGCATCTGGGGCGATGTAGATAACTGTGATAAGGATCACTGAATAGTTGCGGGGTAGATAATGGGGGCGACACCTCACCGTGATCAGCTCCACAGCAGCTGTGCAAAGGCTTCTGATAACAGCACAGTTTTTACACCAATCCGTACTCACGTACACACAAACACCGCCGCCTCGTGTTTTCCTCGTAGTCTCTGTGCAGCGATCCACTCTGAAAAAGAGTCTGTCGTCCAGTTCATACACAGTCTGGTGTTTCCTTAGAAATCCACGTTTCCGTGAGGCAAAGCACAGAGCACTTCTGCATTTCCTCCGACGTTGTCACTCTCAGACGAAGCAAATCCATTTTGCTGTCCAGCAAGCAGACGTTAGACAGAAAAAGAGCCAGCATCGGGGGTCTCCCGGTTTTAGCGTCCGCCTTCAGTCTTACCATAATCCCCGCCCGGCAGCCTCGCTTCTGATGCCGGGAGCACCGCTTCCTTTTTTTTCGCCGGAGCGTGAGCCAGAGCACCTCCGCTGCAGCTTCCAGGTGGAAGACTTCAAAAGCCGCATCCTGCCGAGCGTAGATTTGAGTTTGTTGCTGATTTCAGCTGTTCCCTGTGGCAAATCCGCTCCAATTCTCAACAGTTCAGTTCGGCTATAATTCACCCGCATAAAACGTGCAGAGTCAGGTACAGAATCACTATTAAAACTACTATTAAAACTACTAAAAGCTAGAGATGAACTGAGAGCCCATGAAGCTGCTGCCGGTCAGAGCGCGGCCATCTTGGAAAAACCAGCTAGTGGAGGTTGGTGGACAAGAAACTGACAAACTTAAATGTTCGAAAGAAACAAATTGTCTTTAAATGTATCTAAAATCTATTATTTGTTTTTTGGAACTTTAAAAATTGATACAAAACTGGAGATTAATACAGTAATGTATTTATTGATGGAGTGTTTGAAAATAAGCTTTTGGGTGTTATTTTTGACCACAAAATTTGTTGGAAACCTCATATTAAACAATTGTGCAATAAGATGGCTAAAACCATGGGATAATTGGGAAGAACAAGCCATATGTTGAATATGAAATATTTGCACACTATTACACTCTGTCACTACCATATTTTGACTATTGTGTTGAAGTCTGGGGTAATACATACAAACGTTCTCTACAAAAAATATGCATAACGCAAAAAAGAGCAATAAGGATGGTGCACAATGTTAGGTATCGTGAACACACCAATCAACTGTTTTTAAATCACAGCTTGTGACATTTAAGGATTTGGTGCAATTTAAAACTGCACAGGGGATGTTCAATGCCAGAAATAATATACTTCCAAAGAATATTCAAAATAAAAAAAAATAAAAAAATAAAGATGGAAGGTGTGAAGTAAGAGGAAAATGAAAGCAACTCTGTGTTCACAGCACTCTTAAAAGCATGAACATCTCAGTTCATGGAGTGATTCTGTGGAACGGTTGGAGACAAAGAGAATCTCCTTCTTCTTCTTCTTTTGGCTTTTCCCTTTTCAGGGGTCGCCACAGCGAGTCATCCTCCTCCACCTCACTCTGTCCTCTGCATCCTCTGTCCTCACTCCAACTACCTCCATGTCCTCTCTAACTGCATCCATATATCTCCTCTTTGGCCTTCCTCTGTGTCTTTTTCCTGGCAGCTGCATTTCTAACATCCTTCTACCAATATACCCACTGTCCCTCCTCTGGACATGTCCAAACCATCTCAGTCTGGCCTCCCTAACTTTATCTCCCAGTTGTTCAACATGTGCTGTACCTCTGATTATCTCATTCCTGATCTTATCCATCCTTGTCACTCCTAAGGAGAACCTCAGCATCTTCATTTCTGCCACTTCCAGTTCTTTCTCCTGTCTTTTTGTCAATGTCTCTGTCTCCAGACCATACAACATAGCTGGTCTCACCACTGTCTTGTAAACTTTTCCTTTGACCTTTGCTGACACCTTTTTGTCACAAATCACTCCTGAAACTTTTCTCCATCCGCTCCATCCTGCCTGGACTCTCTTTTTTAACTTCTTTACCACATTTCCCATTTTCCTGGACAGTGGACCCCAGGTAAGTCCTGCACCTTTGTGACCTCTGCTCCTTGTAGTCTCACTGTTCCACTGGCCTCCCTCTCATTCACACACATGTACTCTGTCTTACTACAAAAGAGTAAGCCTCTTTTAGAGACAAAGAGATTAATCAAAGTAAAACTATTGCACAATTCAAGAGAAAATATAAGGAGTACAAAATTAATGTGTATAAAAACGAATGAGACAAAATGAAAATATTATTTTAATTTTTTTAAACCGTGTGTTTGCATATTAAGCTTTGATCTGTAGGTTATATGAGAGTAAATTTGTATATGTATTGATGTGTAGGTATACACAACTATGCATGTTTGCATGTATACTGTTATATATGCATGTATCGGTATTTATGTATTTATTGAATTGCTAGTTTGATTCAGAATTTGTATGTAAACTTAGGGACAGGTCTGGATGAGCCTTTGCTTCTTCCTGCTCCCTTTTTGAACATTTTTGTTTCGTTTAGGGAATATTTTGATGGAAATATTTACCTTTTTATTTTTTTAAAGTTCTAACTATTCAAAATGAAATAAAGCAAAAACATGATCTATTAGCTCTAAGATAGAAAATAATTTCTTCAAGCTCGAACAATTAGTCCTTTTTCTTATTACTATTGTAATTTTCTTACTAATAAAGAACATTTTTCCTAAAAAAAAACTTAAAAAAACTTTTTTGTGATTTGTAACTACTGTAGTTTGATTCAATCCTTCAATAGAAAATGATCAGATAGGATTTGTATAGAGATTATAAAACATGCAGTGTTAAATGTACCTTCTTTATTTCCATATTTGATGATCAGAGAAAGTTTCATTAGAGCAATTGTATTCATTCAGAAAGCAGTCATATGAAGTTTTGAATTGAACCCATTCTCTGTGACTAACTGATCAGAGGAAACAAAAAAAATCCTAGTTCACTCAGTGCAATCAGTGCATTAGTGCGTGAGACACAAAACCATCCTGTGAAATCCCCTGCGTTTAGTTTTGATTGTACGTCTGCTGCGTTCACTGCAGGCAGGACCCCATGTGACTACAGGGGCACTGCGGAGGAAGGCTTTCAATCCATCTGGCTTTTATTTTGAAGCAATTTCAGTTTTCCAAATAGGACCACTCCCCACTCGAACATACAGAGAGATAGAGGCCGTGAGAATTATGGGATTCCAGTAGCTCTTTGTCGCCTTTGGCAGCATGAGAAAAGCTTTTGAAATGCTCAGAAACACAACAGTCTTTCCTGCTCACCTCTTCGTATCCTTTAATTGTATGTAGAACCACTACGTACCCCAGGCAGCAGTAACGCTGTTCACCTAACCAAACGCTAATTGAACATACTGACCTGCCCCTCTCTGAGGTCTGCTCTGGATCAGCAGCAGCAGAGTTTTAAAGATAAGAAGGCATTCTTGTTTTTATTCTTCTGAGAGTTTCTGTAATCATAAAATAATATTAGTGTTTTCTGTAGAAATACAGGGAGCACTGAACTGCTAAAATCTGCTGAAGAAGCTGAAACTGAAGTTGTTAAATTTAAACATTTAGAACAAAAGCTACAATATCAAAAGCTATAAATTACCAAAAGCTAAAATTGACTAAACAAAAGCTTAAAGCTATCAGCAAAATGGATGTGAGATGATGATTCAAATCAGGGGCGGTTCTAGAATCTGCCCTTTAGGGGTGCTTAACCCCCAGTGTTGACAATGGCTCCTGGCTTGAACAATTCAGTGGCCATTGGCATCATTCAACACTTGCTTTTCTCAAGGGCGGATGTATCCTCTCGGTCTCCGCTTCGCTTTTTCTTTGTCTTGTCTGTGAAACTGTCTGAGAGCCTTTCTTCTACAAAATCTTCCAAATCATAACTATGGACTTCAATTTGGTCAGTTGGTCCCTCAACACAAGTGATAACATTTCTTCAAAAAGAAGACAGGCTGTAGGCGAGCCGATTTGCCCTGTTGGCATGCTCACATCTGGATATCTCATCGACTTGGAAGACTTGATGATGTGTCTATCTCTGCTGTCATCTGTGGATCTTAAGGACGCATATTTAATTGGATTTATGATAACTGGTTCCTGCTTTTTGGATTTGGCTGGTTCCTGGTCTATCAACACAAATGGAAGACGTCGGCGGCTAATCTGGACCTGGTCAGGCCTTACATGATGGCTTGGTTCATGTCTCGAGAAACCCAGCCTTTTGGCTGAATGGATTAGATCTCGGGGATTTTCTGAGGCACGTTCCATTTGTTTGGTCATTTTAATTTGGACATTTTCGGAAGCGAGTGGACCGACACAGACTGAAGGCAGATGTCAATAAAGTTCTGCCTGTCCCCAAGACAATCATGTTTATCTGACATTCGGCTCCCACGACTGGCCTTGATACGCCGTCTTATCTCAACACGCCTGTAGAAGTTTGTAAACATGATGCTCTCACCCTCTCAACCCTTCTACTGAGGAATTCCACGGACTTTTCAGAGGAGCCCAGTTGAATAAACATTCTGTCATCATTGCAGGACTCTGGATTCGCCTCTGGCCGTCCTCAACATTTTTGACCTTCAAACAGAGGTCAAAAATGTGTTAGGAATTTTTTTTGTCTCCAAATCCTATGTGTCATTTTTCACCACTTTTATTGTCTGTTCAACAGATCTCACTTGTAAATGAGTCTTCAAGGCTCAATGTGACTTATCTGTTTATATAAAGGTTGAATGAATCAGAAGCTTTGTCTGGGGTGTGGGGAGGACGGACACATTAGTGGGAATCTGGGGGTCCTCCCCCAGAAAATGTACTAATAAAGTAAATACCATTTCCTGCATTCGGGTGTATTTTAATGGATTTTTAAACATCTACGTTTACTTACATAAGAAAACACTCGATTCAATAACTACTATTTCAAGGTTGATGGCACAAGAAGAAGTAGCGCTAAGCTAGTGGCACGAAATATAGACACACTAGCTAAGATGCTACAGACGTATCACTCTGTTTTACATTACCCTAATAAACGCTTTGTACAAAACCAGTTTAGTGTTAATTAAATCATAACAAACAAAAACTAAACTTGTGCAACCAGAAATTACAACATATACAGTATCTACATTTAAAACACACAAAAAAGAACAAGTAGCTTTTAGCTTTAATAAAGTATTTTTGAATTGAATTGAATTAATTTAACCATTAAGCCTAATCACCATAAATGATGACAAAACATGAAGGATTCACTTGCAATTACCTTCGTACAAACAAAAAAGTGTTACTTCCTGTTTATCATTTGTTAGAAAGCCCACATTGTTTATGTGTAATTGTCTTGTTTAGCGAGCTAAGATCTGTTTAGTTATAGCTTGTTTCTTTCTAGCTTTCATCATTCTTATGATCTTAAATGCACCATATCTGTTCCAAAGCTTGTGAACGCACCGCTCTGTGTGTAAAAATGTTGTGTTGCGTGTATTAGAGTATTTTCTTTCCTGACACAGATAGACCTTTGTGTTCGATCATTTAGCTTCATTTTCTCGGTTTACTGATGTGTGCAGTGGCAATTTTAGCCTCTTTTTGGGTATGCTGAAGCACCCCTAAAACTCAACACCCCTGAAAAATTAAGAAATCATTGGGATTGTGTAAGAAAACAGTCCTCAAACCTTAGATTCAACAAAATATTGAATACATTTGGTATAAATATGGAATAAATGATAAACGGCCCAGTAATTAAGGCTCAGGTTAACGCCGTCTGCATTACATGTTCTCCACTCACAACATTTAACCCTTTTTCTGATGATTTTTCTTGAAATTCCTCTGACTGCAAAGCGTCCGTTTCACTTCAGGACAAATTGAGGTTGCTGATTGGTCAGTTGCTGACACGCCTACTAGACTGATTGACAGTTGGCGTTGACAATCAGATTTGTGAAGAAAAAAATCATAGATTTTAATGGTTCATTTAAGTGTCATCATTTTTTCCATATTTATTCCATCCATCCTTCCATTATCTTTTTTCCGCTTCTTCCTTTTTGGATCACTGGGGTCACTGGTGCCCTTGTCCTGCAATCAATGCGCAAGAGTCGGGAAACACCCTGGACAGGTCTCCAGTCTATCACAGGGCCACAAACAAGACAAACAGCCATTCACTCTCTCACACACACTTAGGGATGATTTAGAGTTACCAATCAGCCTAACATGCATGTTTTTGGTCTGTGAGAGTGTTAAAACGAGGGGCTGGCTGCAGGCCTCCGGTCACCCAGAGGATTCCTCTCGGACCTGAGGACCTGCCTCCAGCCCCATGTCATTTCCCCCGGTTCGGATCTCCCTCAGAAGTGGCAACTCACACTAAATAAGTCAAGAAAACATGAATTCAGTTTTACCAAGGCAGGAGAGGTTACAGTTTACAGTGCCGGCCTCTCCGCTCTCTGACAGCCGGAGGGGTGATGTCCCGTGTCATTACCAATTTATAGGGCCTAGACTCCTCCTTCACAGAAGGGGAGCTCTTCCTGTTACGTGTATGAGGGAGCGTGACTGAGTGTGATCTCAACGGATCTTATGTGGATTGACGTGTAAAGAGAATATGAGACCGTGCTTCAAGCCTTTCTACGTGATGTAGCAAGCAAAATAACTATCGCTTGACAGATACTGTATTGAATCCCTGGGAGACTCTTTAGAGTTGCTGGCCCAGTTCAACCCAGTTAGAACCGGGTCACAATTTCATTGTAATCCCGTCTCTGAGCAGATCAAAAACCACAGGACCAGTCTAGATAAATATCTAACAAGAGGAAGGAGTACCTGGAGAAAACCCACAAATGCACTGAGAGAACATGCAAACTCTACCCAGAAAGGCTCCCGGACCAAGATTTGAACTGGGAACCTGCTTGCACTGGTATGTGTTTTTAGATGAAAATATGTTAGCTAACCGTTTGTAAACAAAGTTCTGTGCATGTTTATGAACCAGTACGTGCGTTTGTGTTGAAAAACGGGTGTTCGGCGCAGCGCTAGCATACATTTTCCGACTTACGACCAAAAATCCGGACTTACGAGCAACACGTGTTTTGGGTTCCGACATAGGAATTTTCGTCTTACGAGCGACTCGTAGGAACGGAACTCGCTCGTAAGTCGGGGACCACCTATATATATATATATATATATATATAT
>JBBPBX010045654.1:0-26930 GCA_038048925.1 Garcialebias charrua | reverse complement strand
TCGAGAGAGGTGGATGGAAAAAGATCTGCGACTAGAAGAAGAGCGCGCTGTTTTCATGCGCGCTGCAGAAAGAAGATGCCGCGCGTGTGCCTCCCTCTCTTTCTCTTTTCCAATCGCTGAATGTCAGGTCCCGGAGCCTGGTGTCTGGTAATGATCTCACCCAGCAGACTGGAAGCTGTGGCCAGAGCTGAGCGGATCAGAGGAGAGGAGAGGAGAGGAGGAGCGACATCGCCTCCCCCTGGCTGCACACACGCTCAGCACATGCCTCCCTCCTTGTTGTGAAGCCTCCCCCTGTTTTCACCGGTGTTTGCTCCTGAGGGACAGCTCGTGCATGATGACCGCGTGGTGTTTTCATAATGGGGTGTGCAGACACTGAGTCATTACTGCGTAGATGTGCAGAATTCTTCAGCATGAGCTGCATGAAAGATGTGCAGGTTTACTCGTGGTTTCTAGAGTTGATCAAATGTAGAAGCTGATGGAGGATTTTTTTTAAACACCTTCAACTTAAACATGAACCACACAAGAAGAGAGACAAGAATTAATTTTCAGAGCAGCAGACTTTGAAAATGGGAGATCACCTCAAGACACTTTGAAACAAGTTTCAAAACTGTTTGAGATCAAATCCGAATTGGAAAGTGCATGCTGGGTTTTTATTCTCTCAAAAGTAGGACAATGATGAGTAACAAGAAGACAGTTTCAGATAGCACATGGAAAACGTGGCCGTGTCAAAACAAACAATAACGTAATTGTTGAGTGTTGTGGTAATAATCAGTCGAGTTGAAGTTGATAATAACTCGTTTAATAACTGAGAACGCTGATATGGTACAGAGCAACAACGGGTCAGAACCTGCCTCGCGCCCGAGCGTTACCCCAAAATTACACCACACGCGGATCCGCCCCGCTCCGGTCCGCAGGTCGCAGCTGAGCGAGTCCAATTCCCACTGCCTCCGCTCCGCTCAGGTCCGCCTGGATGCGCCGCTCCGAGACACGTGCGAGATCGCGCGATAAATCAAGTGATAAATAAGTAAGTCAGAACAAAACAATTCATTTGGTGGAAGAAGGAGAACAACTGTAGAGAGACTGCTGCCTTGATCTTCTCTCGTAAATGAGCTACATGGTTTGAGCAACAGGAAGTGATGTTTACATTTCAGAATAAAATACTTTTTTATTTATTTATTTCTTGTATTGCGTTTGTAGGCGTAGTCATAGTCATAAATATAATAGTTTAGTCATAGAATAGTCATAAATGATAGTTTGACAGCATTTTTGTACAAATAAATCCGTATAGAGCTAGGATTAGTCCGCCCGTGGTGATTTTATTTTGTAAATACGGAAGTTGTGCTCGTTCCTTTTCCTGTTGGTGCGACGTAATCTTCAAAAGTTGACTCCGGCACAGCTCCGGCGTCCGGCAGAAATAGAAAAATTTCTAATTTTGACGGACTGCCGTCCGCTCTCCGCAGCTCACCGCCGCCGTGCGGAGCCAGTGTAAATTCTGTCGTTGATTATAATGGGTGCGTATTTGCTGCGGAGGTCGGACCGGAGCGGGGCGGAACCGCAACGCGTGTGGTGTAATTTTGGGGTTAACCTAACAGCGGGTGCGCATGCGCAGACCCAGAACTACGGCAGCTGTGAAGGCTCAATATTACTGTGTGCACAGTCAATATTCTACATCCTTTCTCCTTAGCTCATGCCTATTATCATAAACATTAAACAGTCACTTGTGCCATCATTTCAACAGTAACATGACAAAATACATCATCACTATAAACCTAAACAAATAGGTTAGATAACAAAACATTTTTTTTTTTAAATGATCACAACAATATGAACAATGCAGCCACATTGTAGGGCTATAGCAACAAGTTACACAGTCAATGGCACTAGTCTAAATATTTGGGATTCGGTTTGCTGACACGGCCTGAGCGTGTCGTGTAGAGTTTGTTTGTCACTGGTGAGGATGGATTAGCAACCGGAATCTGGACCCCATAATACTCCGAGTCCACCTTCTGCCGCGTTTGTCCGGTGACGGCGATGGGCTTGTCTGAGTTAGGGCCAGTACCCAGATACAGAGAGTCGTTTGGATCAAACTCAGTTGGAGGAGGCTCTGCCACAGGTAGGATGTGTTTCCTGTTCCTCCTATAGGTTTGTCCTTCTGACTGAACCAGATAAGACCTGGGCTCAGAGCACATTTCCTTGATGGTTCCCATGCGGTCATAACCCTTTGGTGTTTGTAGCCTGACAACTTGTCCATTCTCCAGTGGCTGAAGAGGTCGGCTCATCCTGTCATAGTACGTCTTCTGTGCCAATCTTTTGTGGAGGAGTTGAGCACTGATGCCCTCAGGATCACTTGTGTCCGGTGCTAGCAGTTCCTTTGGGAGAGGAAGTGTGGTTCGTGTTTGTCTCGACATGAGTCGTTGTGCCGGAGATCCCAGTGTGGTATCACGAGGTACATTCCTTAAGTTCAGCAGGCCGAGAAAAATGTCAGTTTTGTCTCTGTAAGACTTTTCCATTAGGCTTTTGGCACTGCGGACAGCTCTCTCAGCTAATCCATTGGACTGAGGGTACTCGGGGCTGCTCATGACCAAGGTGAAGTCCCACTGTTTGGCAAAGTCTTTAAAGCGTTGGCTTGTAAACTCCCTGACATTGTCTGATATAAGAGTGTGAGATGCTCCATGGACTGCAAAATGACGTTTCAGCTTACCAATGACTGTAGCAGATGTGAGATCACGAAGCAGGTCAATCTCGAACCAGCCAGAGTAGGAATCGACGAGTACCAAGTAGTGTTTGCCGTGCCACTCAAAGATGTCGGTGGCCACTATGGACCAGGGTAGCTGTGGAATGGGGTGTAGCTGCAGTGGCTCCTTCTGTTGATGCGGTTTAGTACTATTACATGCCGAGCATGTCTGTACTACCTCGTCAATGTCTCTTGTCATTGTGGGCCAGAACACTATGTCTCTTGCCCTGCGCTTGGTGGCCTCAGCACCTGGGTGTCCTCTGTGAAGTATGTCCACATACGTCTTCTGTAATGAGAGGGGAATTACAGTTCTCTGTCCCTTCATTACAACGCCCTCGGCAACAGTGAGTTCATCCCTAAAGGGAAAGTACGGATGTACTGCATTTGGAAGAGTGCGTAGTTTGATGGGCCATCCATGTTTGATGATGCTGGTGAGTGACTGGAGAGTTGGTTCTGTAGCTGTGTGCTCTTTTAATTCCTCCAAACGAGCCGAAGATATATAACTCACAGACATCACATCAAAATTATCCACTTCATTTGCATGTTGGGTAGTGCAGCTCCTCGGCGCTCTTGACAGTGTGTCGGCCAGGTGCATTTGTTTGCCGCTCTTGTATACAAGGTTAATGTTGTATTTCTGGAGCCTCATCATCATCCTTTGCAGTCTGGCAGGTGCTGCATGAATGGGCTTTTTTATTATTGTCACAAGAGGCTGATGGTCAGTTTCAACAGTTATTTGTTTACCATAGATGTAGTCATGAAATTTTGAGCATGCAAAAACAACAGCCAGCAGCTCTTTTTCAATTTGGGCATACCTTGTTTCAGTGTCTGTCAGGGTACGTGAAGCATAGGCTACTGGTTTGCCTTCCTGCATGCATGCTGCACCAAGTCCATATCGTGAAGCATCACAGGTGAGTGTGACGGGTTTGTGAACATTGTAATAAGAGAGCACTGGAGGGTTGGACATGTGTCCCTTTAATGTCTCAAAAGCACGCTGCTGTAGTTCGTTCCATAACCACTCTGTGTCTTTGTGCGTGAGTTGCCGAAGTGAAGCAGAGATTTCACTGTAGGCTGGTATAAATTTTCCCAGGTAGTTGACCATGCTGAGAAATCTTTGTAAAGCTGAAATGTCTGTTGGCACTGGCATGTCACTTATTGCCTTTGTTTTTGATGGGTCCACCTTTAAACCTTGAGCAGTAAACACATGTCCAACATAGCTGACTTGGTTCAACCTGAACTTGCATTTCAGAGAGTTGAGTTTTAGATTTACCTCTTTAGCATGGTCGAGTACTTTTCGTAGGTTGGCATCATGCTCGTCAACGTCCTTGCCACCAATGAGTATGTCGTCCACGATGACAGGGGTATCCAGCAAAAATCTGTTCCATGGTGCGCTGGAATACCTCACTCGCAGAGCTGATGGTAAATGGAGCTTATTTATATAGCGCTTTCTAGCCCCCTGTGAGGAGCCCCAAAGCGCTTTACAATACCAGCCATCCACCCATTCATTCACACATTCATACACCGATAGTGGTAGCCTGCCTTGCAAGGCGCCATCCAGACCTACCGGGAGCAACTCGGGGTTAAGTGTCTTGCCCAGGGACACAACGACACATGGTGGGCGGATGCGGGATTCGAACCTCCAACCTTCTGATTGGGGGTCGACTGCCATTACCACTGTGCCACGACCGCCCCATCCCGAATGGCATGCGGAGAAACCTGTAGCAACCAAAACAGGTGCTGAAAGTGGTGAGCAGGGATGACTTGCGGTCCAATGAAATCTGCCAGAAAGAGTTCTTAACATCCAGAACTGAAAATACAGTAGCATTAGACATCTGTGATGCAACGTCATCTACTGTTCGCATTGGGTGATGTGGTCTTTTCAGAGCAGTGTTGAGGTCTTTGGGGTTGATGCATATTCTGATCTCTTGTTTGTCTTTCTTGTTGGTGGCAACCATGGACGATACCCAATCAGTTGGATCAGATACTGGTGTGATTACACCTAATTCTTGCATCCTGTCTAATTCAGCTTTGACCCTGTCTTTCATGGCTACTGGAATGTGGTGAGCAGGGCGGATTACTGGCTTCACCTCTGGGTCAAGAGTCATTGAGTATGTAACTGGGAGCTTGCCCAACTCGTTTGAGAACAGTTCATTATATTCACGTCTAATTTGCTGCGTGAAGTCTTCAGGTGTATTGACACTGACCTGATGAACCTGTGTGCTAAGTGTTACAAGTCCCATTTCCAGTGAAGCATTTAGTCCAAGAAGTGGTAACACAGTCTCATGGATAATGAAGAAAGGTACAGTATACTGTTTGCTCCCTAGGTGGCAGCATAGGTTAACACATCCAGCAGTTTTGATCTTACTGCCACCATATGCGACAAGGTTGGTGGGTTTGCTGCAGGGCTTTATTTGTTCATTTTGTCTCACATGTTCAAAAGTCTCTGCTGAGAGGACATTGCATTTAGCACCTGTGTCCACCTTCATCTCAACTGAAGTGTCATTAATTGTTATTGTAGCAAAAACCTCATCCTTTTCATGTGTTTGGGTGACAGTTGAGTCGACAGGTATGTCCAGTGTAATACCATTAACATAGTAAATTTCACTGTCACTTGCTGCTGTGCTGTCAGTGTCTACTTGGTGGACAGACTTCCTTTGTCCCTGCCTCTCAAACTGTGGCCTGTCAAACTGTGGCCTGGACCTGCAACACTTTCTGAAGTGGTTCATCTTCTTACATTTATTGCACTGCTGTCCAAAAGCAGGGCATTTGTGTCTATTTACCCCATGACTGCCACCACAGTTACTGCAGTCGGTGATAAACTGTGCGGTGTTATTGTTCATTTTGCTGTAAAACCTGCTTTTGTCAGCACCTCCTCTGTTGAAACTCGTAGTTTGAACAGCATCAACTGTTGTGACAGGGTTATGTGGTGACATTAGCGTTTTATTATGCTCCTCAGTCATTTCATGGATGTGACATGTTGAAATTGCCTTGGCCAGCATCAGATCACAATCACGTAACAGCACTTTTCTGAGGTGGCCGTTATCAATGCCACAGACCAGCCTGTCTCTGATAAGTTCCTCACAAAGCCCTCCAAACTTGCAATTCTTGGCTTTTATTTTCAAATCACTGACATATGATTCGATAGACTCACCAGCCCGTTGGTTACGTGTGTTGAATTTATGTCTCTCCATAGTGATGTTTGTTTGGGGGTTGCACAGTTCACGAAACTTTCTTTTGAGGCAAATAGGGTCCTCCCTGGATTCCGCGGGAACCAGGACACGTCCATCTTCCCCATCTTCACCGGGCTCCCGTATCTCAGCTGCATACACGAACGAGCGTTCACGTTCAATAGCCTCAGGTCCGGCCAGATTTAGAAGAATATAGGCTTGAGTGCGCGCTGGTTTGTCCGAGTGCGCCGCTGCAATGAAAATGTCGTATTCCTGCTCGAACACGCGCCAAGCCTCCGCCACGTTGCCATCAAAGACCAGAGGGTCGGGCCGTCTGAAGCCTTCCGCCATGATGATGTGAAGAAGCACGATAGTTCCACACGATGTACTCACAACAAGAGATAGTCCACAAGATAGCTGGAGTCCACGACTTCTGACACCATGTTGAGTGTTGTGGTAATAATCAGTCGAGTTGAAGTTGATAATAACTCGTTTAATAACTGAGAACGCTGATACGGTACAGAGCAACAACGGGTCAGAACCTGCCTCGCGCCCGAGCGTTAACCTAACAGCGGGTGCGCATGCGCAGACCCAGAACTACGGCAGCTGTGAAGGCTCAATATTACTGTGTGCACAGTCAATATTCTACAGTAATGTCAAAACCTTATCTGTGATTAAAACATGAGCTGGCCTAATCAGTGTTTTTGTTCTGTGTGCAGGAAGCAACAAGTTGTGTTCTTCAGAGATGTTTTGTTTCATACAGAAAGACTTTTAGGAAAGCAAACTGGTTAATGATTCATCAGAATACATTAAAGTAATAAGTTTTAAATGATCAATGTTTGAATTCTCTAACATCTCCGTCCTCTTTATCATTTAAACTGGTTACAGCTTAATCAGATGAACAGTTAAAAATAATGTTTGTAAAAGATGTGGGAAACGATCATTGAGGCGCACAGCAAAAATAAGTTCTTTATGAACTAAGGTCCTTTATGGACTTAAACCAAAAGAAAAACAACAAAAAATGAGAAAACGTTTTAGTTGGTTTGAAAATTACTTTGATCGTAAATGTAGCCTAGAAAAACTAAAACATCATTACAGCACCGGTTATTATGAAATACTTTCAGCACTAGAATCACTCTGCTTTTTCTTTTTAGGCTAATTATCATACAAATCATGTCCCACTGACTCCAGCGGGGTATAATCTTCATCATTTGAAACGAAATGGGTTTGGTGTAGACTGATTAGAGCACCTGTAAAAACTTTCATCATCATGTTTTTCAGACATGGTACTACACAAATAAAAAGAAGGCAAAAATAGAAACAATATCATCAGGATTGGTGTGCAGATTCTTAGGAGGAGGTGCCACCATAGTCCAGAGGTGAACCATGACCATGGGTCAGAGGGGTCTGTTCTTTTAGTCCCGCTCTCATCATACTTTTTTGAGTTTGCTCAGATCGTGCAAAGCATCGTGGATGTCTCCTCTTGTTCCTGATTCATCTGGGATGTAGGTACTACACGATTCACCAATAATTTTACACACGCCTCCTCGTGATGCAGTCAGGAGGTTGAGAACGACTCAGTTTTGTAGGATAATCCCTCCCATTGCTTTCAGCTCTCCCAGAGTTCCATTTGCTGATTTGTAGGTGTCGTTGATGAGGCGGGGGAGGGCATACCTGTTGATTTTCGTGATCAGGATCCTTTCTTTGAGAACCAACCTGTCTCTGTCCACGAGTCTGACATTATTTCTACTTTTAAGACTAGATTGAAAACTTTTCATTTTGAAAAATCCCATAGTTTGGGTGACAGCACGGTGGCGAAGTTGATAGAGCTGCAGCCAGTGCACAGGTTGCCCCGGTTCAAAACCTAGCTGGACCTTTCTGTGTGGAGTTTGAATGTTATCTCCGTGCATTCGTGGGTTTTCTTCAGGTACTCCAGTTTCCTTCCACAGACCAAAAACATGCATGTTAGGATGATTGGTAACTCTAAATTGTGTGAGTGAGAGAGTGAATTGTTGTTTGTCTCATTGTCTCTATGTGTCCCTGTGATGGACTGGAGACCTGTCCATAGTGTACCTCGCTTCTCACACAGTGATGGCTGGACATGGGCACCAGTGATCTCACAACCCGTAAAGGACGAAGCGGGTAAAAGATGATGGATGGATGGACTATAGTTGATGTGGAAGTGGTCTCCAGCTACGGTACTTACAAGTACTTGGGTGTGCACCTGAATGACAATCTCAGCTGGGGCAACAACACCACCACCCTGATAAAGAAAGGTCATCAGAGACTCTACTTCCTCAGACGGCTGAGACGAGCTGGTCTGAGAAGCTCAATCCTCACCTCCTTTTACAGATGTGCAGTGGAGAGCATCCTGTGCTCCAGCATCAACGTGTGGCATGGAGGCTGCACAGCTGCAGAAAGAAAAGCTTTACAGAGAGTGGTGAAGGTAGTAGTAGTAGTAGTAGTAGTAGTAGTAGTAGTAGTAGTAGTAGTAGTATAATTTTATTCATTTCATATTAAAAACAATGACAATCATTTAAAAAGAAAATTTAAACAAAACATAAAATGAAAGGAAGCAGAAGAAGAAAACATTTCTTATCATATCTGCTCCTTATCAAACAATCAATTCAAACTATCAATTCAAACATAAATATACTTATTTGTAATACAAAATAATATAGTCTCATCAGAGATATACAGTCACATCAAAATATCTAATATAGTTTGTTAAATTAGAATCAACCTAAATGTAACTCTTTAACAAAATAGTTTTAATCATTTTCTTGAATATTAGCATGGACTTCACATTTTTTACATTGTCCTCAAGTCCATTCCAAAGATTAATTCCTCTTATTGTAGTTGACCTACCCTTTAAACTGGTTCTAAACTTAGGTTTAACAAACATTTCTATTCCCTTTAAATTATAGCAACTCATCCTTTTCACAAAATAGGTTTGAATGTTAGATGGTAGTGAGGAAGTGTGGGCCTTATACATAAGTAAAAGAATATTATAATCAACCAATTCATAAAACTTGAGTGATTTCAATTGACAAAATAAAGTATTCGAAGGATGACAATAAGATTTCCTCATTATAATTCGTACAGCTTTTTTTGCAAAATAAAAATAGGCTTAGTTGTTGTCCTACATGCTGTACCCCAAATATTTACACAATAAATTAAATGCGGAACTATAATCGTGTTATAAAGCAAGTGTAAAGCAGTATTATTTAACAAATCCCTTACTCTATACAATACCGCAATTGATTTAGATATTTTAGTTTTAACAATAGATATATGCTGTTTCCAAGATAATCTGTCATCAATAATTACACCCAGAAACTTTACCTCATTCACTCGACATATCTTAATACCATCAATTTCAAAAGAAAAATCCAAAGTTTTTTTTTTTACTAAATATCATAAAATTGGTTTTCTCAATATTCAATGATAACTTGTTTTGTTTAAACCAAATTTGTATCTTTTGGAACTCATTTTTTACCATCACAAATGAAATATATTTCTATCAGTATTACACCTATTATATTCTAAGATTGTGTTTACTTAATTTCTGCCTTATAATGTGAAACATGATCTAAGGCGGAACCTTTTACTCCCGGGCTTTGTTTTCACTAGGGAATAGTTACACGCTTGCACAAAACAAACAGACCCAACACTTGATGATTGACATATGAAGCTGGTAGCTTATTGTCTGAGAGGCGGATCACGTTACAGAGTAGGGCAGTCCCAAAGAAGTTCCAGGCGTTTCCAAGGCGGTCCGCTCCCAGGATTGGTCCCACGAGGCGATGACGTCATCTGGGGGTATAAAACCGTGATCCGCCTTCGAAGGTTCGTGTGTGGACATTGTGAAGGAGTCAGGTCTGTTTGCAGCTGCAAGATTTATGCTCATATGTACAATAAACCTGCAAATTAACTTGCACATTCGTTTCAGAGCCTTCCTTCAACTTTTGAACCGCAACAATTTGGTGACCACCGACGCTGAGAGTTTGAAGTTTCGCCTGACAACGGGAGCCGTTTGAGGGCTTCCCCCACCGAGTGGCCGAGCATGCGTGCAGTCAACAAGGCGCCAGCATTCTCTCAGGTGAGCAGAACTCCTCTTATCACAAAATGTCTGCTATCGGATACACTAAATTATTTGTTGGCTGTAGGCTGTTTGTCTCCGGGTGGGCCAATGGTTTATTGTTTTAGCAGTTAAGAGTAAAAAACGTAAACTACTGTTGGTATTTCATTTGGATGTGCATTTTTTTTGCGGTTCTTGTACATGTAAGTAAAGTGAAAGCACATAGTCCAACGTCCACACACACAGGGATAATATATGAGTGCCTAAGTTTGCTTTTTCCCCCTCTATGAGCTCCGGCCTGTCGGCTGGGAGACACCTTCTTTTTCTTTTGGGCTCCGGGAGGCCGTGGGGTCGAGGCCTGACCGTGTTCTCCGGGACTCTGTCGCCGTCGAGTTCATTCAGGCTTTCATACCGGCACACGGCCTTGCCGTAGAGTGGTTAGGCCACTCCGGGTTCACACGTTGCCGTTGATGTGATAAAGTTCACAACCGGGACCTCTGTGATCGCTGTTAGAGCTACATTTTCCCTCCCCTTCCCAGTTAAAGTTGATTACCGTATTTTCCATTGTATAGGTCGCAGCCATTTTTTTAAGATAACTTTATTATCTTTTTATTATTTTTTGGCTTTCTTTTCTCTTTCTTCGAGGCTTGCGACCTGTACACTGGAAAGTGCTGTATACACGCAAACAAAAGGCAACAGGGACAGATTTTTTATTTTTATTTTTATTCTCATTTATTGCATTTGTGGGTGTAATTGCCAGGGAGACAGAAACCTGGTCTGGGGATGTGCCCGAAGCAGTTTCGCAGATGCAAGCTGCTGGCTCACAATTAGATTTATTGCTTCCAACAGATAACATTTCTCCCTTGGTGCCTGACACGATGGGGCACCTGAAATTGGGCCCCCTCCTACTTTCCTTGCTCCACTGCCCTGCCCCCTCACCCCCCCTCCCCTACGCACCTGTGAACCAGCCTTGACAGGCACAGGTGCCTCTTTCATCCATAAATCTGACTGAGTTGTCTCCTGGTTCTGGTTCTGGACCCGCTACAGGGACCGGCTCAGGGTTTCGGCTGATAACTGGGAGTTTTACAACTTAATCAGCTCAGGATGGGACTGTAAGAGTTACTGTTTGTTAGTGTAGTTAGTTCAGTGCTGCTGTTGAGGAGACTCCAGAGTAAAGGACTTAGTTAGTTAGTCAGTTGGTGCTATTTATAAAACATTAGAGGACTCTGGACTTATTCTGATTGGTGGTTATCTGTTTAATTCCTCTTGGACAACTTGCTGGACGAGGGACTATCCCACAACTGTTCTGGGCGCTATGGATTAGATAGACTCTCAGGAGATGTTTTGCACTTTAATTATTAGCATATAATTTTCATAGATGGTTCATTTACGTAGTTTTGTTGGTTAATTTCCCTTTGGCAGGTTGTTGGACGGTATGATCATTGTCCTCACAATGCAGAACTGCATTTTTACTGATGTGTACAATCTAGGGGTTGAAGGCACATTTCAGCTATTATCTTACCTGTTGCAGGTAGCTTTTTGCATTGTCTAAACATCTACATGAAGGGTTAATTCGATACAGCGTCACTGCTGTATTTCGTTCACTCATTACAATTACGTTTCCAGTTATCATCTAATTCAGCCAGGACATATTTCACATATATGTTAAGGACCACATTCATGGGGACTTTAGTGGTTTATTATTTATTTTATTTATTTTTTATATATGTGTATTTCTTTCCTCTTGTGTGGACTGCAGCTTGTTTGTTCTGCAGGAGCGTTCTGCCTTGGCCTTCTGACCTGCTCGACAGAGTCTGGAAGGGAGTCTTCACACAGCTGACATACTGCGGGGAGTGACTTTATTTAGGTGTTTTCTGAGGATTTCAGCTTGGCATCTAATCAGTGAATGCTGCAGGTGTTCCATGACGACATTTGGTTAGCAGTTAACTAATTCTACTTGGTAGTGGATTTCACATATACACAGATATGCAGCTCTCAGTTTACAATTTTATTCCTCACCCTACAACATTTGCATTGCACAGTACAAACGTGCATTACACACACATAGGTTCACTCAACATGGCATTGATCACTTGCATCGTGACTCTCTGGTTTTGAACGCCATTCTTGGACAGTTCACATGTTGTGTTGTCATTGACGCTAGGTTTGCTACTGCTGACAACTCCTGTTGGCGCCTGCACTGGACTGAACTGAACTGCCGAATTGTGTTGTGTTCAGCTGAGCTGCAAGCTGACAGCGCCTGCACTGAAATGCACTGGACTGCCGAAATGCATCATGTTCAGCTAAAGCCGCAAGCTGACATGGCCCATACCTGAACTGTTAATGGAGTTTTGCACATCTGCACCAGCTTCAACTCAAGTCATGGACTGTGGTCTGCACACACATGGACTCTGACATATCTCTCCAGGATGGGGGCTGGAGAACAAGTGATGGTCGAGCTGGGAAATGTCACTACCAATATTGCTGCCTGGCTGACGTGTCTGCTGACCATGTGATCTTCAGGTGGTGATTCAATAACTTCAGTTTTCATGATCAGTGCTATCTTTGCTATGCTGAGACCTCACGCACCCACACACGCTTTACACATGTATACATCCATTATGACACATAGAACAGATCTCGCTGACACGTGACCTGCACGGCCACACACGTTTTTGTTTCATCCTTCACGTACTCACAGTACAGTTGTTCGGTATGGGCACCTGTTGCGTTCCTTTTTGGATGTGTGTTTGTCTTTTTCTTTTCTTTTTCCTCACCTTTTTGAACAGGCCTTGTTGTTGAGGACACATCTTTCCGGGACTGGACTGACAGCTTCAAATGTTTGTGGATGCTAGTTTTACTGTCATGTATACAGTACTATGACTGCTTGTGGTTGTGACAGGCATAGGTGGAGACTTGGCTGACATGATGCAAAGAAGGAAGGTAGATGTTTTCTTTGTCCTAGAGACCGAGTGGAAGGGTAGCAAGGTTCACAGTATTGGAGCAGGGTTCAAACTCTCGTACCATGATGTGGATAGAAGGAGAAATAGAGTAGGGGTGGTCCTGAAGGTGGAGTTGGCAAAGGATGTAGTAGAGGTGAAGACTGTGTCTGATGGTAGACGTAGTGAGTCTGATGCTAGACAGTTGGGTTCGGATGTTTTGAGGTATTACTTTTTCTTTGTTGTAGTATTTCCACCTGCGGTTCAGATGACGTTCGTGTTATGAGCATTCGATTATTTTCTTTGAAACAGGATGTTTTGTGTTTGCCTCCTGTTTCAAAAGGGGATGGGAAATAAGGAACATATAGTTAAACACACCATTTCAAATAACTAATTAGATCAACGTTTTAACTCTTCATACAGTGATGAGAGCTGGAAACAGTTATACATTTAATAAAGTTATAAAAGATCATTTTAATAAGTGCCTAAAAACAGGTTGTTGGATAGTAGTTGCTCAACAAGATTCTGTTGAACCCACCTCTTGAGATGAATGTTTGGGGTAACTCATACAACTTTTTATTCTTTATTACAGGTAAAATCGACTGGACTTCTGATGATCGTGAAGGAACACGCAAAATAAAATTGTGAATAATTTATATTTGAAAAGGGGAAATGCACTTTACAATCACATGTTTCCACAGCTGTGATGGACAAGCAGAGAAACCTTACCATAACTGGGTTTACATTCCTCCCCTTTTCAGCAGATTAATTAATGATGAATGAATGCTTAATGTTGCAGTGTAAACAATGATGGGAAGATCTATTTCCCTGCACCATTTTTTTATCCTACAGGTTAAGGTGTGGAACATGCATCAGAGCAGAACTAATCACATTAACTAACAAACTAACCAACTAATCACTAATATATGCCAAGATTTTCTCACTATTTGTTGAAACCTCTCAATTGTTGTTTACACCATATGTTGAAGTTACATATGGTTATTCTTACACCTGTGAAGAATGACTGTGAGTTTGATCCAGGAGGTCCAGAAAGGATTGAAGGTTGTTGAGATGAATGAGTCAGACAGAATGTGAATGTTACAGACAGATTAATGTGACTATATATATGTTTGTGCCTGGTGAATGTGCAGTACAATAGTTGTGTGTTGATAGATTTTTGTGTATTGATAGATTTTTGAGAAAGGTGTACAGGGTTTTCACTACTTTTCTATAGATATAATTTAGTTTTATCAATTTTGATTCTTAGATTTGAACGATAATTAGAAATGTTTTAGAGGATATATTTTAGCTGCACCTTTGTTAAGAAGTATCAGAGTAGCCTAGCGGTGAATTTTACTGATAGGAAATGTTTGTGGTAGAACATTCTGGTACAGAGAATAATATATATATATATAGGATATGGATGTGAATAAGATAATTGAGTTTGACAGGTTATGGAAGGATTTTTGTGTTTTCTGTTCGGATCAGATTAATCATAGATTAAGTGTTAGTTTTTGAATGTGGTCTTAGCCCTTATCACAGACATCTCTGAATAAGAGCAGTTGAGCTTTTCTCAGATATCGGACTAGTTAACAGAGTAGTGTAGGGCTTTTCCCCTTACAGGTGTCTATGATGAAGAAGATGAAGAGGCCTAACCCCAGTTCATATTCTTTGCTAAGGTTAACACATACCAGAAATGCACACACTGGAGCAGAGTATATGCAATTGTAACCCTGTGGTTTGAGTTCATATTTATTTTATTTATTAGTGAATGAATGGATAAGCAAATGGTGTTTAATGTTTGTTTTATGGAACATGTAAACATACTGTGTTTGGAGTTTAATGTACTTTTAATATTGTTTGTTTTTTATAACTGTTTGTAAAAGGAGTTTAGGATTTTTGTAAACATACTGTGTTTGGAGTTTAATGTACTTTTAATACTGTTTGTTTTTATAACTGTTTGTAAAAGGAGTTTAGGATTTTATTTTGAAGGTGTGGGAGGGGCTTGTGCCAGAGGTGGAGGAGAACGTGAGAGGATAAAAAAGGAGGAGCGCAAAGGTGGACATTATTGGTTTCCCATCGAAAGTGAATGGACTGTCGTTGTGGAGACACTTGGCTGAACTGTTGTCCGTGCCGTTGAAGGGGGAGAGAAGGACTCCGGCCGATCTGTGGAGGTTGGAGCTGCGTGGGTGGACAACCCCGCAGAGAACTTTCCGTGACGCCGCTAGTGGAGTGGCTACCGCAGGACTCACCAACGGCTTTGTCGGACGGTTGGCGGTTGGCCAGCAGAGAACAGTTCGTGACGCCACTAGCTCAGTGGCTATCGCTGCGGGACTTGTTGGACGGTTGGCGGCTTGCCAGCAGAGACAGCCGCCGAGGACCGGGTGAGCAACCCCGCAGAGAACTGTCCGTTACTCCGCCAGTTGAGGGGTTATCGTGACTCACCAACGGTTGGCGGCTTGCCAGCTGAGAGAGAGAGACGCGAGGACGGGGGCACGGATTTTCTTCAACCCTGCTGAGGACATCTGACTGAAGCAGACGGCGAGACTGACCTCCAGGAGACGGAGGTTTTCAGGTGATCGGGGACATGGTTGAAGGGGAATGTTAGCGCATGTGCACCAACATCAGGCCTGCAACGACCCGAACTATATATTTAATTAGTAGCCGGCATTAAGTTTCCTTTCTTTATTTAAAAGGGGTTAAAAAGTATCATTTCATATAACTGTAAAATAAAAAGAGTGGTCTGTTGTTTATTTAAATTGTTTATTAAACTGTTCATGTGTTTAAAGCATATGTTTATTCTTCTGTGTTATACTCGTTGTTTAAGGGATATTAATTCAGAGTTTACAGGTAGAGATACCAACTGATATTAAATAACTCAGGTTAGCCACCCTCATTAATGCCAAAGACGCTAGGGGGCGCTACACAATGTTTTGAAGTTTGTTAAGAGTTGATCAATCAAATTTCGGGAAAATTAAGGGTTTTTGAGAAAGTATTGAATTTATAAAGTCCAATTAAAGTCCAGTTTTTTTTTATTGAACGCCTTTTTAGAGGTATTGAATTTAACTTCATTATTCCTGCATATACCCTGTAGAGGCGTGTTTTGTGAGGGACAGTCCGCATGGTTCTTACTTGTTTTTATTTTTTGTTTGTTCGTTTTTGCATCTATTTTTGTCTTGTTTGTTTTTGTCTGTTTTATTCTTTGTTTGTTTTGTTCTTATTCTGTTTTTTCTTGTTCCTTGTTGTTGGTTGTTTTCTTTGTACTGTCTTACCTTTACTTTTATTAGTTTTTATTTGTTCCTTATTACGTTTCCAGCATGTAGGCTCTGCTGTCCACAGTATATTTTATTACGTAATTTTTATTACCATGTAGTATTGATGATTATTTTTATATAAGGTGATTTATATTCTGGGTGGGTAACTTAGCTGTAGGATTGCTGTGGGGAGGTAATGTTAGAGATTTCCAATGTGTATCCAGTTTTTAATTGCATTATCACATAGAACATATAGGTTTTTGTTGACATGATGTATGTCATGTCAAAAGGGGAATTGAAATATATTTCTATCAGTATTACACCTATTAATTACACCTATTATATTCTAAGATTGTGTTTACTTAATTTCTGCCTTATAATGTGAAACGTGATCTAAGGCGGAACCTTTTACTCCCGGGCTTTGTTTTCACTAGGGAACAGTTACATGCTTGCACAAAACAACAGACCTTACACTTGATGATTGACATATGAAGCTGGTAGCTTATTGTCTGAGAGGCGGATCACGTTACAGAGTAGGGCAGTCCCAAAGAAGTTTCCAGGGCGTTTCCAAGGCGGTCCGGTCCAGGATTGGTCCCACGAGGCGATGACGTCATCTGGGGGTATAAAACCATGATCCGCCTTCGAAGGTTCGTGTGTGGACATTGTGAAGGAGTCAGGTCTGTTTGCAGCTGCAAGGTTAATCCTTATATGTGCAATAAACCTGCCAATAACTTGCACATTCGTTTCAGAGTTTCCTTAAACCTTTTGAATTCATAACACTTTGAAAGTAATTTTCATTAATTTATCATTTTGTTTGCTAAAAACTAACATAGTTGAATGATACAAGATATATATGTTGTGTCACTATATGCAAAGTTCAAAAATGATGTCACAATACCTTTAAAATAACTTCAGGAGTTCGGCTCTGTCGCTTGCGCCAACTGCACCTGAACGTAACACATCCGCCTACGTGGAAGGGGGGCGTGACAAACTACCTACCACTCACATTACTGCTCGACTGAAAAACAAGCACAAATAAGTAACTCAATGTCCACGAGAAGCCCAAAAAACCGCCACAAGCGGCTGACCAAATTTGAAAGCGTCTCCAGGAAAAAACAGGCCCAGTGCCGCTTGAAATAAGCGGACTTGGCAACTATGGTTTCACCCTCACTCCAGAGGGCTTCGTCAGTCAGAGTAGTCCCAAGCACACTGATGTTACCCCACCAAGTAAACAACTTAAGTGGACCAACCAGTTTGCTGTAGCCAAGATGGTTTCTGGAGGCTGTCCTGTCCCTCGTCGACTCCTCCCAGGCAGGCAGCCATGTCCAAAGTGGTTCAAGACAAGAAAGTTCATGCTCAATAGTCCAGGTATCAAATCCGATCATTCTCAATCAGTTCATCTGGACGGTTTCTTTTTAGTAGAAACGTTTCACCCTCGCTTCAGTGTGCTTGGGACTACTCTGACTGACGAAGCCCTCTGGAGTGAGGGTGAAACGTTTCTACTAAAAAGAAACCGTCCAGATGAACTGATTGAGAATGATCGGATTTGATACCTGGACTATTGAGCATGAACTTAGTTGACAATAGTGTTTGAACTGAGTGAGGGGTCGGGAGTGACTGGCAGATAGATTTGTAAATCATCTGCATACATGTGAAAAGACAGATTATGACGTGCAATGATTGATCCTAATGGCAGCATGTAAAGAGAAAAGAGAACTGGTCCCAGAATGGATCCCTGTGGTACGCCAGAGGTCAGAAGGGTTGATGAAGAGGAGGACAGATCACCTATCATGACAGAAAAAGTTCTCCCAGTCAGGTAAGATTTGAACCACTCAAGCACTGCTTCTGGAGGCCAACCTGCTCAGACAAGCGGTTAATTAGTACCGTAAAAAACGTTCCTGCGTATTAAACACCAAAGCATATTTTCTATGGATTATTTTCCATATTTTTAGACCCATTTTTCGCTCTGATATCGTCGTTTTGCATTTTAGGCAAAAATGGTGCAGTACCAGTTTTGGCCGCTATGGCCGCTAAGGGCAGCAGCAGAGGACTCAGAGAGCGAAGAAGAAGAAGGCCACTTCCAGACGTTTCTAGCTCATGTGTCCGAAAAAGCCTCCTCTGGTCAGACTGATTCTGTCGCTGCCCGCCCTGGCTATGGATGTACCCGGTAGCTGTTTTTGTTAGCAAGATACCGTAACTTATAAACCACACCGCGGATTTTTAAATCCAGCTGATTTCACATTTGGTTGAGCTCAGGAGCACGTCTACTATAAAGTCAGGTAAGAAATATATTTTTTAAGCGTTTATTTAGCTAAATTTAAAGAAACAAAGCGTCCGGTCCGACCCGGACCGCCTGCCTAAAATTTGGCGAACTTTTTTTTAAAAATCCAGCTGATTTGAACATTTCGTTAAACTCAGGAAAACGTCTACTATAAAGTCAGCTAAGAAATATATTTTTTAAGCGTTAATTTAGCTAAATATAAAGAAACAAAGCGTCAGGTCCGACCCGGACCCACCTGCCTAAAATTCGGCAAACTTTTTTTTAAAAATCCAGCTGATTTGAACATTTCGTTAAACTCAGGAGCACGTCTACTATAAAGTCAGATAAGAAATATATTTTTTAAGCGTTTATTTAGCTAAATTTAAAGAAACAAAGCGTCCGGTCCGAACCGCCTGCCTAAAATTCGGCGAACATTTTTTTTAATCCAGCTGATTTGAACATTTTGTTAAACTCAGGAGCACGTCTTCTATAAAGTCAGCTAAGAAATATATTTTTTCTCGCAAAGAAATGATTGTTTTTACCGTGTTTCCTTGTGAAGTTCTTCGTACTGGCTTGCTTCTGTCGCCGCCATCTTGATCAGGACAAAGCTGACGCGTCGCGTGGCGATGACGCGTATTAAACACCGAAGCGTATTATGTACAATTTTTTCTTGTTTATTGTTAATAATTTGACAAAGTTAAACACCGGTGCGTATTTTCCTCCGGCGAATACGGTACCTGATGGTCGACGGTGTCAAAAGCTGCTGAGAGGTCTAACATCAACAGCAGAACAGGGTTTTTTGCATCCAGGTACAGAAGAATGTCATTCTGCACTTTGAGCAGTGCAGATTCAGTGCTGTGACGAGCTCGAAAACCTGACTGAAATTTTTCAAACAGGTTGTTGAGCTCTAGAAAAGATTGAAGTTGAATAAAAACAATCTTTTCTAGGACCTTTGATAAAAATGGCAGATGAGAAACTGGTCTGAAATTAGAGAGAGCTGTAGGATCTAGACCTGTTTTTTTGAGAAGGGGCCTGACAACAGCGTGTTTGAAAGCAGATGGGACATAACCTGAAGATAGACAGCTGTTAATAAATGACAAAACATAAGGACCAATTACATCAAAGGACTGTTTGAACATTTTAGAGGGAATGATGTCGAGAGAACAGTTTGTTGGTTTCATCTGCTGAACCACCTTGATGAGGTGAGGCAGTGAAACCATGTCGAACTGGTCAAAAACGGCAGTGGTTATTGCAGACGCACATGACTGGACAGTGTTGGATGGACTGACAATGTTCTGCCTGATAGAGTCTATTTTGTTGACAAAATAGCTCTGAAAGTTGTCACAGGTAGACTCATGGCAGTTTTCAGAACATTGACAGAGGGATTGATGACAGACTGGATTGTGCTAAATAGCGTCCTCGGCCGGTTGCAGCTGGTGGCGATTAAATTGGAGAGGTACTGTGACTTGGCCTGCTTCACAGCATTTTGATAATCACAGAGACAGTCTCTCAGCATTCCCTGTGATACATGAAGCCGGTCCCGCTTCCATTTGCGCTCTGCTTTCCTGCAGCGTTGTCGAAGAGCCCGCGTTGTTTCGTTGAGCCATGGTGATGGTCTGTGTTACGGTCACTGACCTCTAAGGGCTCTCTTTTCTTGAGGGAGCCCTCTCTCTCCTATTGTTTTTCAGTTCTACCTGGTTGCCACAGGTGAAAAGTGTTTGAGCTTGTCAGCCACCCCATAAAGAGCTTCATGCCAGAGATGTCAGGCCTCTTTAGTCTGGGCCTTGATCTGCTGTGATCTTGTCTGTGTGGTTTGTGGAAACTTAAACTGATGTTGCTGTGAGCCTTTTTGGTGAAGTTTGTAAGTGCCTAACTAATGTTGTGTTTTTCTCTGTTCACAGGGGAAGCTGGTAGGGGTTCTCTGCCATTTCTGTTCTAACCTGTTTTCTCCCGTTTTGTGGATAGCTAGGGAGCTCAGCCTTTGTATTTTTAAGTTTACTTCTAGCTAGTTATATATTTTCTTTATAGTTAGAAGGGGTTTTTTTGTTTGTTGTTTTGGCCTTGGAGACCCTGAAGCTTAAAGCTTCCCCGTGTTTGCCTGATTGTTTTTTCTCTTTTCTACTTTGTAAAATAAACATGTTCTTTTGTTGACATCAACTGTTAGTTTTTTTATGTTACACCCAGTGCCATATTTTTACCTGATTAGCCTCAGGGTGAGGTTGTAACAGTCTGTTTTTTGAAGAAGCCTGTTTGAGAGGAGCGATGGAGTCCAAGATCGTTGTGCAGGTGTGATGGAAGGAGGTGCTGAAGTCCTCAGGATGTAGAGATGGTTTCTTCAAAGTCACTTTAAAGGGGGTAAACATTTATACAGTTACTTATTTAATTACATATTTTTTAAGTAACATTACTTTGTATTAATTTGATTTCCTTTTCTCTTTAAAGGTTCAGTATGTAACTTTTCTAACAACATATTTTTAACATATTTCTTCACTCTGTCACTACCTCCTGACATACTGATTTTAGACAAGTAATCTCTGAAAAAAACTATTGTCCCCTTGCTTCTCTAAAAGCATTTCTAAAAAGCCACAGTGACCCACCGTTAACCAGCCAATAAAAACAGATTTTGTAACCAGCCAATAAAAACAGAGCTTGAATTTGAATCAGCCAATAAAAACAGAGCTTGAATTTGAATTTCAGCAGAGCTAGGGCAAGAGCAAGCCTCAGAGCCATATATGGCTCTGAGGGGGAGGGACCAGAAACGTGTCTCTGTTCAAAATTTTCCTAAGTTCCAGCGTGTTCCAGAAATTACATACTGAACCTTTAAAGAGGGATTTTTGTCAAAAAAGACAATTTGCATTGATCCTGGCTGATTTTGTAACAGAAATAAAATGGTACTGTAGAGGTTTTCTGACAAAAAAAAAACAATACAGGTAGTCCTCGACTTACGACAGCCTCGACTTACAAGGTTTCGGGTTACGTCACGCATCTCATTATTTTTTTTTGAAAAGTCTTATTTTATGTGTTTAAATGTTCTTGATTTTATGTGTACAGCACTTTGTTGCAGCTGTGGTTGTTTTAAATGGCTTTATAAATAAAGTATTATTATTTTGAAGCAGATTTACACAGTTTCCGGCAGTTTCCGGTTAGCTGCGGATAAAACAAAACTTGTTGGAGCAAGCTGGACAGACAGCCGGCTTTGGACAGCACTGTGCAGCTGAACTGTGTCGTATGATGATAAGAAACTGAGAACAATGTACATGAACTGTGAAACTGATGGACTTAAAGCTCCCCTGACATGATCTTTTAACTTTCCAAAAAATGGCACAACATATATAAATATTAAGATTGACCTCTGACCGTTTTTGCTAAAACAATGTGAAATGAATGAAAATTCCTCCCAAAAACAGTTTAAAATTAGCGCCGTTTTTTTAACACGATAAATAGGGATATCCCCGTCGCAGGATGATGACGTCATAACAAGAAACGTCTCTACTGCGCACCTTGAAAACAATGAGGAGATACAAACTCGATCCGTCCAATTTAGCCATTTAAAAGTTAATATTTTAGCGGATTGTCTGCAGAGAAGCCAAAGTTATTTCCAGTAAACAGCAGGTTATAATTTTTTTTCAGATCCTGCTGGTTTTTGGAGACTTTTCACTTCAGGACGTGAGCAGCTCTGTGAGGACTTACAGCATAGTTTCCACAGCACTGAAATGGTAATATATTAGTTAATGTTTCTAATAATTATTCAACATTAATTTATAGTTTAAAAAATTAGTCCCTTTTAAAATATCTGTTAAATATATTATTCTTTTATTTTATTTTGTTTGTGTTTTCAGGTTTCCAGGTCTCCAGTCCATCACCTGAGGCTCTTCCTGAACCACTAGTACAACCCAGACTTTCACATCACAGCAGGTAAGATTGCATCAACAAAAAGAATAGTACTCAACAATATTCTTTGATGTAAATCTGTTGATTTTCTGTGGTTCTGATGAGGGAAGTGACAAAGTGGATGCAGCATTCAGCCCATAATGGACCCAGATGTCCTCTGTGTCCAGACCTACAACACCTGGACATCCAGGAGGAGGTGGTGGAGTCTGAAGAAGTACAAGCAGCAGGATGAGGAGAAACTAGACCGATGTCCCCTGCGTCCAGACCTACAACACCCGGACAGGAGGGTGGACGAGGAGGTGTTGGAGTCATTTTTACAGAGCCGATGAAGTCAAACACCACTTGCTGATTTTTTTGTAAACTCTATTTTTTTTGATAATCTGTTCATATTAATGTTTCCCCAGAGGTTTTCATTTATTTGATAATATGGGGTGGTTTTATTTTAATAAAATGTTTTTTTCAACATTCACCAATTCTGTTTTTACTAAAGTATGAGCTGTGAGTTGTAGATGCACGAATGAAATTAAAACAGATACACAAATATTCTCACAAAGAATAACTCAACACTAACAGATAATATAGTGTTGTAAGAGGTGGTGAAGAGACGACACAGGAGACAGGCTGTAGAACTTCACCTTTTAATCACATCTTACTAAACTGGCGGGAACCCGCCCAACACTGCTTTATATACCCACATAACATCCGGTCCTCTGGACCTTTCACAATAAAAGCATCCTGTAATACATTCGGTCCACTGGGTGTGAGTAGAGCCCCCTAGTGGTCCACCACACACGCCCCCCCAGAACACCCAGTAAGGTCCATCACTAGTCCCGCATTTTAGGTTTGATCAAACGACCAGAACGGCTGAACCTGGGCCCTGCGGAACCAGTCTGATGAAGCGGGCTACGAGGAGGGTCTGCAGAAGACTCGGGCTCCAATGGACGTTGAGAGTTTCCGGAAGAAGGACCGCCGTCCGTTAATAATGTGGATGGAGGTCTGCCTCTGCGAGGAGCTTGGGCCGTAACAACCTGATCATCTGACATAACATGAGCTGGTTTAAGCCTATCAATACAGACAGTCTCAGTACGACCCCCTAAATCCAAAATGAAATGTTTCGGACCTGGTTGAAGAACTCGAAACGGTCCATCATACAAAGGCTGTAGTGGTGTCCTGTGTGCATTGTGTTTGACAAAAACAAATTTAGAGGACTCCAGACTCTTAGGGACAAATGACTGCGGTAAACAATGGTGTACCGGACCGGGGACACGAAAAGGGGCCTCCTGAGGTGAAAGATGGAGCAACGGTGGAGCGAACTGTGGTGAGGGTACCTCAGGTAAAAACTCACCGGGGACGCGCACAGGCTGACCGTAAACCATTTCAGCCGGGGAAGAGCTCAGGTCTTCTTTGGTTGCGGTACGCAACCCCAACAAAACCCAGGGAAGGCGGTCAATCCAGTTGTCACCGGTCAATGCAGCACGAAGTGCAGCTTTCAATGACCTGTGAAACCGTTCACACAAACCATTAGCTTGGGGGTTGTAAGCGGTGGTCCTGTGAACGTTAGTCCCCAGACCCTTGGCCATGGTAGACCAAAGCTCCGAAACAAACTGCGGGCCCCTGTCCGATGTAATGTCTGAAGGGGGGCCGAAACGTGCAACCCAGGTAGACAAAAAGGCCCGGGCCACCACTGCAGATGTTGTGGACGTCAGAGGAACCACCTCTGGCCACCTGGTGGTCCGGTCTATCATAGTCAGCAGATGAGTAAAACCCTGTGATGGAGGCAGAGGGCCTACTAGGTCTACGTGCACATGATCAAACCGCCGACTTGGGATGGGGAAAGGTTCCAACGGTGCTTTGGTGTGCCTGTTGACCTTAGCACGCTGGCATGGAACACACGCTGCTGCCCACTCCTTAACTGCTTTACGCAGACCGGGCCAAACAAACTTTGAGCTGACCAGTTTCACAGAGGCTCTAACACCTGGGTGAGAAAGGGAATGTAAGGAGTCAAAAACGCGGCGTCGCCATGAAACTGGAACCAGGGGGCGGGGCCTGCCCGTAGATACGTCACAGAGCAGGAGAGGACCTCCGTCATTCACCCGCCTTTCCTCCAACTCGAGGCCTGTGGGGCCGGACTGGAGCTCGAGTATTTCTGCGTCGCTACGTTGGTCCGCAGCCATAGCAGAAAAATCGATGCCAACGTACACGGGAGCGATCAGCACCCGGGAGAGACAGTCAGCCACCACGTTGGATTTTCCAGCCACATGCTGAATGTCTGTAGTAAATTCAGACACCGCTGCGAGGTGGCGTTGCTGGCGAGCAGACCAGGGGTCAGAAATTTTTGACATAGCAAACACCAGGGGTTTGTGGTCAACGTATGCAGTGAACTGGCGGCCTTCCAGGAAAAACCTGAAATGGCGTGTAGCCAGGTAAAGCGCCAGCAACTCTCTGTCAAAAACACTGTATTTCAGCTCATTGTCCCGCAGCGTACGGCTGAAAAATGCAAGCGGCTGCCAAACCCCGGAAACCTGCTGTTCTAACACAGCCCCCACCGCAACATCAGATGCGTCGGTTGTTAAAGCTATTTGCGCCGCTGGGGATGGATGGGCCAAAAGGGCAGCAGTGGCCAGTGCAGCTTTAGCATCACCAAATGCCTGTAGGCGTTCTGGTGTCCAGTCCACGCTGTCGTTGGGCTTTTTCTTTTTCAGCGCTCCATAGAGCGGAAGGTTTTACATTCATGAAGTGAGCCCTTGGCTGACATCTGGTGCTCACTGCAGGAATATGCAACATTTCCTGAAATAAAAACAACCAACACGGAGAAATGAAACATTGCTCCTTGTGTTTTATCACTCAAAATAACTTCTACTTCATGGACTTAAGCCAAATCGCTAATATCTGATGTTTTAAATGGCTAAATTCGACGGATACGTTTAGATATTTCTCCATTACAGAGCTCTGTAAGAGTTCACGGTAGCTTTGCTGACATCTGGTGCTCAATTCATGAAAGTGCAACATTTCCTGAAATAACAACAAGCAACACGGAGAAATGAAACATTGCTCCTTGTTTTTTATCACTCAAAATAACTTCTGCTTCACGAACTGGAGCTAAATCTCTAATATCTACAGTTTTAGATGGCTAAATTCGACGGATGCGTTTATATATTTGTCCATTGTATTCAATGTGCGGTTGGAGGGAATTCCTTTATCTGACGTCACAAACACGTGACCGGAAAACCCGAATTTTCCGTCTAAAAAAACGGCGCTAATTTTAAACAATTTTTGAGAGGAATTTTCATTCATTTAACATTATTTTCGCAAAAACGGTCAGAGGTCAATCTTAATATTTATATATGTTGTGCCATTTTTTGAAAAGTTAAAAAATCATGTCAGTGGAGCTTTAAGATCTTTGTGTTGTCTTATATGTTGTGCCAAAGGTTCAATGTAAATTGCAAATAATATTGGTGATAAACAGCAACCCTGCCGTGTAGAACGCTCTAATTTTATATTATCTGTCAGATTTCCATTAATCTTGATTCTGGCTGTTGGTGATTGATAAAGTGTCCTCACACATTGCACGGCTTTTTCGTTAAAACCAAATCTTTCAAGCGTTTTATATAAAAAATTCCAGCTTACACTGTCAAAAGCTTTCTCTGCATCAAGACTGATTAGAATAGCCTTAATATTTTTATTTTGAATATGGTCTATAATGTGAAGGGCCCTCCTAATATTATCTCTTGTCTGACGTCCTCTAATAAATCCTGTTTGGTCCTCATCTATGAGATCCCCAATGAATTGTTCGAGTCGTTTTGCTAATATTGATGTATAAATTTTATAGTCCACATTTAGAATAGATATAGGTCTGTAATCGGAACATGTATCACTATTCTTCTTTTTTGGAATAACTGTTATAATCGCTTCTCTCCAGGAGGGGGGAAGCGTTGCGTGTTCCAATGTATAATTAAATGATTTTTCTAGTATTGGTAAAAGATCTTCACTAAAAGATTTGTACCACTCAGATGGTAATCCATCACTTCCTGGTGCTTTTCCATTTCTCAACCTATTTATTGCTTTTTGTATTTCTATTCTTGTTATTTGGGATGTGAAAAGTTTATTTTGGTTTTGTCCAATTGAGGGCAAATCCAATGACTCCAGGAAGGTTTCTATCTCACTATTTTTTGCAATACAGTGAGGTTGAGTATATAATCTTTGATAGTATTCTCTAAACATGTCCTCCTCCAAACCCTGATGGACAAACTATTTACACTTGGACTAAGCCCCTCCATTTGTAACTGGGTCGCAGACTTCTTAACAAACAGACCACAGTCCGTGAAGATCCACAACTTCTCCTCCTCCACAATAACCCTCAGCACTGGCTCTCCTCAAGGATGTGTGTTAAGCCCTCTTCTGTTCACTCTGCTCACACATGATTGTGCAGCCACCCATCCAGGCTGTCATATTGTAAAGTTTGCAGATGATACAGCTGTGGTGGGCTGCATCACGAACAATGATGAGTCCAGCTACAGGCAGGAGGTGGAACACCTGGAGAGCTGGTGCAAAGACAATAACCTTCACATAAATGTGAAGAAGACAAAGGAGATGATTGTGGACTTCAGAAG
>JBBPBX010045653.1:11892-26931 GCA_038048925.1 Garcialebias charrua | reverse complement strand
TCCATGCCTTCCACGACATTTTTTCCCTTCCTTTGCAGCATTGACACATGGTTTGGACCACGTGTCAAAAGGAGGGATGTTGAGACAAATCAATGAAAATTGGTTTACGATCAACTTTCATCAAACAGCCGCACAACACTGTGAAGCATGTTTAATCTGTGCCACACATAATGTTGCTAAAGCCATTAAACCCACAGGTTCTGGAGCCCACAAAACAATCACAGCACCATTCCAACACATCATGATTGATTTCATTGAACTAACACCAGCTCAAAACAAAAAATACTGTCTAGTCATCGTAGACATGTATTCCAAATGGGTAGAAGCCTTCCCAACAAAGCATGCCACAGCTAAAACAGTAGCTAAACTTCTGTTACAAGAAGTCATTCCCAGGTGGGGAATCCCACAAAAAATCTCAAGTGATAATGGCCCCCATTTCGCAAATCAAATCCTTGACGACATATCACGAACACTGAACTTTGATCTGACCAAACACTGCGCCTATCATCCACAAAGTGGAGGGGCGGTCGAAAGAGAGAATGGAACATTAAAAAACAAACTGTCTAAGATCTGTGAAGAAACAAAACTTAACTGGGTGTCTTGTCTGCCGATTGCACTAACATATTTGCGCATGCGGAGACGAGCTAAGCATAACCTCAGCCCATTTGAAATCCTTTTTGCGGCTCCACCCAACATGGGCGTGGGACCAATCTCAACTAGTGATCTAAAACATTGTGATCACGACATGCTGACGTATTGCATTAATCTGACTAACCATCTTAAATCCATCAGAGAGCAAGTCCAGGGAGGGCTACCCAGCCCAACTCAGGTAAAACTACACAACATAACTCCTGGAGACTTTGTTATGGTTAAATCTTTCAGGAGGAAACACTGGAACTCGCCCAGGTGGACGGGACCCTACCAGGTGTTGCTCGTGACCCACACGGCCGTGAAAGTCGCTGAGAGAGCCACCTGGATCCACGCCGCCCACTGCAAGCTGTTCCGAGGTACCAGGTCACCAACAGAGGACCCACTGGCAGGAGAACGAGTTTGGTAGGATTCCCTCCTTCCAAGAGGAGCAACGCGCCAGAGCTTTAGAGGCTGGGTGCCAACGAGGGATCTACGCGCTCAGGAGACACTGCTTTAGAAGAACTCCTGACAACGACAGAAAAGATAAGACAATGCTCGATACACGCATCCCACGCACAACTTTAAAACAAACTGTTTCACCTAAAACATTCACTGGGATGAAAGAGCTGCTTTGCTATACTCTAGTCATTGTGGGACTGTCACTGATAGGTCTCATGACATGGTACCTGCATCCTGAAAATGTGAACCAACTCAATCCAGCTAAGAGAGAGCTTAAACAGAGTCCTGGTCGAAGGGACTACAACGGTAACCCCGTCTTCATGGTTCCATATGTCAACGGCACAACTTCAACAATAACTTTACCTGTTTGCAGATTGTTTGACTGCTCAGATGAAAGAATCAGAAAAGCCAAGTATTACATGTGTCTCTGTGGTACTTATGATCCTACCATTTGTAGGTCCTGCTCAACATGGGAAAATGTTTTTTTGTACACAGGTACTTGGGGTAGTCCACAAACAAAGAAAGGCCAACCACTTTATTGGTGGGCTGAAAGGTTTAAACTAGTAAAAGGCGGAAATGGCGGCTCAGCTAATCTCCTATTATCCATACAATCCATTACGAGATGGCAGGAGTATCCCCCACCTAGCTACAGATACCAAAAAGATGCAACTCGGAAACTACTTAGATACACGACAAACCCTAAACTGCATGTTATTCTCCAAGCAGAAGTATCAGGTACAGACCCCTTCAGGGAACTTATAATTCAAATAACAGATTCTCCACCGACACCCACACAATATGAAGTATCTTCCAGTCTCGAGACTAACGAAACACTTCTTAGCATTGACAGCGTAGATTATTCCAAATTGTCCCCAAATGATGTAATTGCTATGACCACAGGGTACTCCGATCTTAATGTATGGTTAACATGGTTAATTGAATCAGCTAAGGAAGCGTCACTCTCTGAATGTGTAGCCTGTGCATCTGCACGACCCACTCCCTTAACAGAACCAGCACCGTTGTTTTTAGAAGACGAATGGGGTTTCGATTGCATGTTACTTATCACCAGAAAGATTAAAACTAGGAATTGCACAACCTTAGAAGAAATTTTTCCCCTTGGTCCTAATGGCACACAGGTTGGTGCATTTCATGCTGATAAAAGACACGATTATGTTTGCTTCAATTTCGCAACTAACGTTCCCGACATCAACCTAGGCAGCATAGATGCTGATTGGTGTAATATAACATTCACAGCCGTGACCACGAAAGGTATGCGACAGGAGGTGGGGCGACTGACGCGTTCAGGCTTGTATTACTATTGTGGTGGAAAAAGGTTGTATACTCACGTCCCTCAAAACTCAATAGGACGGTGTGCTATGGTTAGACTTAAGGCTCCACTTACTCTCATAGGACACAGAATTGCACAAGTTTTTCCTTATCCAGGTAACAGACGGCGTAGAGGTTTGACCTTTGATCCAACAGTGAACTCTCCAACTTACATCGATGCGATTGGAGTCCCTAGAGGCGTTCCAGACGAACATAAATTGGCTGATCCCATTGCTTCAGGGTTTGAAAATCTTCCCGTGATCTCAGCATATTTCCCTGTCACACCTAATAAAAATGTTGACCGTATTAATTACGTTCATTATAATGTCATGCGTCTTAGCAATCTGACCAGAGATGCTGTTGAAGGACTAGCTGAGCAATTAGCTCCCACTTCCTTAATGGCTGTGCAGAACAGGATGGCGCTTGACATGTTACTCGCGGAGAAAGGCGGAGTATGTAGCATGTTTGGCGACTTGTGTTGTAGTTTTATCCCCAACAATACTGCCCCTGATGGAAAGGTGTCTAGAGCATTAGAAGGACTTAGAACTTTGTCTAATGAGATGCAGAGTCACTCAGGTATTCATAATCCCATTGACGACTGGTTTAATAGCACGTTTGGTAGATGGAAAGCAATAGTTATATCTTTGCTTATGTCTTTTGCCGTTTTTGCTGCTATCTTGATTACTTGTGGCTGTTGTCTCATTCCATGTGTGCGGTCATTAGTCACCCGCCTAATCACAAAATCTTTGACCCCAGAACGCTTGTCAGAAACCTATGCGTTGTTAGCAAATTCTCCAGACACATACATGCAAATGTTTCCCGTTTCAGAACATGCAAGCATTTCCCCTCTTCCCGATTCTGATCTGACTACTTATGTCGACGCCTGCACCCTGGAAGACTGTATCACCGAGTTTGAAATATATCCATTAGAGTAAACCATGAAAATCACACTTATTGCTCGAGCGGACCGAACTACCTTAACTATAGACATGGACCACTTAGACGACGTTTTCACTATTGATTATGATGTACAATCACGGGTAATAAACTTTACAACCGAGCCGAACCGGTCTCGTTTAGAGTTTTTAGATTTCGTAGTAAGCATAGTACAAATTTGTGCTTTCAGACAGCGCCCAGAGGCTCATGTATATCACGGCTACCACTTTTTGAATTAAAAGAGACGTGTCTCTTTAATGTTTGTTTTCTTTTTGTTTTATTGATGTTGATTTGACTTTTATTTGCTGACTTTTACTTAATTATGTTTTATCCTGATTAAATTACATATCATTTGTTCATTTATTCTCTTTTGTACTTTAATCCTAAAAGATTTCTGTATTCAATTGTTTTTGAATATGACTGTTGCTTGCCACATTACTTGCAGGTCTTTACCCTGCACAAAAACAGCTACTTGCTAATTCTATCTCTAGTTAATGATGGTTGCATGGAAAGTCTATTAGACACATGTAATTTGATGTTTTATTTTGAGAGTCTCATACTTTTTTCTTCTTTTATAGATCAACTGAATGTAAGGATGATATGGACACCAGATTTGGTCGCCGCTGTGGGGCCAGGGTGTTGTGCAGCTTTTTCCCTCAAGCACCTCTACATCGTTGCCACCGGGGTTTTCCTGCACAAGTTCACATCATCCAGTTAGGCCTGGGGAGGCATAACATGTGATTTAATAACACTGTGATTTTCTTGAAATTGATTATTACTTTTGATTTTGGTTTTGTTTGCATTAAAAATGTTGATTTTGTTGTTGTTGTTGTGAATTGTATTATCTTAGTTGTTCCTGACGGAACAAAAGGAGGGAATTGTTAAGTGAATCATACATTCTCAGGTATTAAACACGATTAAACTCATGCATTAAACTTTTCACCTCATATTCAGTGTTCATGCACTCCAAATGACTCTGTGCATCTTGTGACCACCTAGTTCTGCTGACTCTGTTTATCTTGTGACCATCTGTGTGAAACCAACCATTGTTCCTCATATAATGTCCTGTTCTTCATTTTGTCTGCTGACCAAACTTGTGATCTCCTCGTGTTAGTCTAAAAACACTGTTGCATTGTAAGAAAATGCTGAGAGCCATTTTCCATTTGCTGAAATGTTCATTTTCTACTTGTTATCAGGAGTTTCCACTTTGTGATAAGAAAGAACTTCCTTGTTCCACCCATGGTTCCATCCTGTTCCTCCTTCAACCCCCCCAAACTAGCCCCTCCTTTACGAAGGTTTTTAACCCTGCTGTGTTACCCTCTGAATTCAGAGCAGACCTAGACAGCTTCGTGCCTGTATCATTTCTGTTCTCAATCTTGCAAGATTATTAAATCTTTTAAACTTGAAACTTCGTTTGAACAGCCTTGCCTCTTTATTCAAAAGTTTATTTAACAGGCGTGAATGTATTCTTTCAGGTAATCACGCGGGGGAGCAATTCCCATAGCAATAGTGTTGCACCTCGTTCCCTTCCTTCAGGGAACATGAGTTATGGTGCATAACTTTCAGTTACCCATACTCACCTCTTTTACCTTACAGCCCAGAACATTTCCTGCATTTCTATAAATAAATCAATAACCTTTGTATGTCTGACTCTGTTTTTTCATCAGTCTGCTAACTTGGGGTCAAATATACTGTACCCAACATCATATTAGTTATATCAGGGCATTGTATAGAAAGCCAAACGGAAAACATCCATTTATTCATATATTTACTGTTTGCAGATTTTATTTTGGATCACTGAGTTGCTTTTTCTTGGGGTTTTGTTCACGAGTGAGGGAAGAATAGTGTGAGATTGACAGATGGATTGGTGCAGCATCTGCAGTATTGCAGACTCTGTGTCAGTCTGTTGTGGTGAAGAGAGCTAAGCTGTAAGACAAAGCTCTCTGTTTACTGGTCAATCTACGTTCCTACCCTCACCTACGGTCATGAACTCTGGATAGTGAGTAAAAGAATGAGATAGCAGACACAGACAGTTGAAATGTTTCCTCCACGGTAGCTGGACTCTCCCTTAGAAATTAGGGTGAGAAGTTCAGTTATCTGGGAGACACTCAGAATAGAACCACTGCTCCTCCACATCAAGAGGAGCCAGTTGAGGTGGTTCATGCATTTGGTAAGGATGCTCCCTGGGTGCCTGCCCAGGGAGGTGCTTCGGGCATGTCTGACTGTGAGGAGACCAAGAGGAAGACCCTGGACACGTTGGAGAGACACCTCTTGGGTGACCTGGGAATGCCTTGGAGTCCTCCCAGAAGAGATGGAAGAGGTGGCTGTGGGAAGAGATGTCTGGACCTCCCTGCTCAAGCTGGTGCCCCCAAGACCTAGATTTGCGCTCGGGTCCAAAAATTCCGACCCGGCTCCAGCCCGTAGCCATCATTTCCGAACCCCACACAATCCGACGAATTAACAGTAATTACAGGTCTGAAACTTAAAACTCCACAACATTTTTAATTAAGTTACGACTGCTAGTTAGAGGGGGCTGAGTAAAGGGGGCAGAAGATCAGAGCTGAGGGGGTTTGTCCTTTCATGGCCATCAAAGCACATTGAATGCTTTCCCTTGTAGCATGAAGCTTCACTGCTCTAACTATGACCCCTGACCAGTATTCATCTTCCAGACTCAACATGAATTGTGTTCTTTAAAATTACCTCTGACTTCACTTATGTCTGATGTTTTTCTACACATTTCTCATCATGGACACAGAGTCATCTACAGTCTGACAAATGTTTACCTGATTCTTCCTCTGTTTCTCAGAAAGAAAAACAAATAATTAATGAAGTTTCTAAAAAAAGCTTAATCTGGTCCTCTGGACATTCAAAAAACAAAACAAAGCAAAAAAAATTGTAGAAATGTTTCGTCTTTCATCCCAAAGACTTCCTCAGTCTGAGCTGCTGTATTCAGCTCAGTCTTATAAATAGCACCCTCTCCCAGCGGATCGACCAGTTGGCTGATGACAGCCTGAAACCAGCTGCTCACATGATCAAGGAGGACCATCAGCATAACGATGGATCGTTAGCACCCTGATGGCCAACTGGTCGACCCACTGTGAGAGGGTGCTATTTATAAGACCGAGTTGAATACAGCAGCTCAGACTGAGGAAGTCTTTCGGACAAAAGACGAAACATTTCTACAATTTTTTTGCTTTGTTTTGTTTTTTGAATGTCCAGAGGACCAGACTTAGCTTTTTTAGATTTTTCTACCTGGATTATTGAGCATGCATCAGGGTATTAACAGTGGTGGAGAAAGTATTCAAACACTGTACTTAAGTAAAAGTACAAATAAACAGACAAAAATGTACTCTAGTAAAAGTAGAAGTACCATATTAATGTTTTTACTTAAGTAGAAGTAAATAAGTACTTGATTTTAAAAATACTTAAAAGTATTAAAGTAAAAGTACTTGCTGAATGTATTACCTAATCCAATGATCTACAATATCATAAGTGTGCATACTGTATGTATATTTTCTGTAATACATTAATAGTGTTGAGTCATTTTAATGAACAATGCTGCAGATAATACATGTTTTTATTGTGTTTACTCTGTGACACAGTTCACACTTGGACTTGTGATTCTGTGCGTCAGAATTTCAGGGATGACATACAGAGTTAAATGACATTAAGCAAAATAAGAAAGATTATACCTGTGAAAGTTTTTATTTAACACAAACCAATGTGTCATTTTAACTGCAGTAAACACATTTAAGTAAAAGTTGTCTGCCTGAAAAAAGGAGCATTAGACCTAACAAAGGAACAGGCTCTGATCATTCCACCTCAAGTTTGTCTAGTTAAAATACTGTCAAGTCAACCTTGTAATGGGTCAATAGTGAACAATATTTTAACTTCCTGACACCATTTTCAAAACTTGGACCTGAGTGTCAATAAATATGGAGACATCTCTTGTCTCCTAACATTCCATGAACTGACACATTTTAATATTGCAGCAAGAATTTCTTGTTCAAGTTCAGAAGAAGTTGGTTTTCAAAGTTTTTGGGTCCATGTCTGGCTCTTTAGGGAGAGAGAATCTGTCCTGCTGTACTGAACAGTCTTTCAATAGTATTTCAATAATATTTCAATAAGGCCATGGGTGTTGTGTATTTTCTGGCTGAATCTCTGTGGTGGAATCCATTTTGGGTGTGTTAGTGGTGCTGTGGGTGCTCCCAGCTCAATGAAGTATATACTAGAATATACGTCATTGGTCCAGCTCTTCTTGAAGGCAGGTCTAATGTTACCTGTCCACTTTGCAGTGATTTAATGGACCAACTCCTCTCTTGACACCAGTTACTTTCAAACTAACAACAAATCAAAAAGCTGCAACGTGAATGTAACTTGTAACTCAACACATTATAGAAATGTAGTGTAGTAGAAAGTACAGATACTTCATGTAAAATGTAGTGCAGTAAAAGTAAAACGTACCCATGTTTAACTCTACTTAAGTGAAGTACAGATACATGAAAAATGTACTTAAGAACAGTAACAAAGTACTTGTACTTACCGTATTTGCCGGATTATTGGTCGCACCGGAATATAGGTCGCAGTGTCCAATTATTGCCAAAAAATTGGAAAAATTCATAAATAGGTCGCATCGGATTATAGGTCGCACCTACGTCACCGCCGCCGTAACGCGTCATCCACTGCTGACGCGCCGTGTGACCGCTGAGTCAACCCGGCAATATGGACCGAGTGTTTAGCTCTGCTGCTAATGTCTGCCAGAAGCTAACAGAAGCTAAACACGAGACGAGTCCGCCTCTCAGAAAACACGAATAAAAAAATCGAATTTTCTGTCAAATGTTTTCTATAGACCATCGTTACGTACATTAATGTCTTATAATTTAAACTTTGTAGGCAGAAAAAATATACACCGAGTGGTTTAGAAGTTTTTGATAAGCAAACTGAAGTAAAATGAAATAAAAAAAATGAAAAGACGGGAAGTCCGCCTCTAAGAATATGAATAAAAAATCGAATTTTATGTCAAATGTTTTCTATAGGCCATCGTTACGTACATTAATGTCTTGTAATTTAAACTTTGTAGGCAGAGAAAATATACACCGAGTGGTTTAGAAGTTTTTGATAAGCAAACTGAAGTAAAATGAAATAAAAAAAATGAAAAGACGGGAAGTCCGCCTCTAATGAATAAAAAATCGAATTTTATGTCAAATGTTTTATATAGGCCATCGTTACGTACATTAATGTCTTATAATTTAAACTCTGTAGGCAGAAAAAATATTCCGGTAAACAGAATATAACAACCACGAGCTAACAAAAAGCTAAGCTAAAAGATCGTTTTTTTTTTCTCAAACATCTAATAAAGCTACCGGTACTCACTTGTAAACGTCCACACTGTGATTCCATTCTGTAAGTTTCAGAAAAATCCGCTGAGTGGTTCTTGACTTATCTTGCAAAAAATCCAGCTAAGAAACACAGCTAACAGCTACATCCAGGCCAGCAGGCACACAGTCAGTCCGAGCACAGGAGCTGTTTTTGGGAGACATGAGCTGGAAACCATACGGTCTTCTTCTTCTTGGGTCGGTGTACTCCTCTGGAAGTGTAATGCACAGCGCCACAGCGCCCCTAGTGGCCAAAAGTGGTACTGCACAATTTTTCTGGCAAAGTGAAAAAGGCTGATATCTGAGTCAAAAATTGGTCTAAAAATATGGAAAAAAATCCATAAATAGGTCGCATCGGATTATAGGTCGCAGGCCTTGAAAAAACCATAAAAAGTTGCGACCTATAATCCGAAAAATACGGTAGTTACATCCCACCACTGCCGGAGAGACACGTCTCCAAGGGGAGACGTGTATTGGGCAGCAATTTGAGCGCCCAGGTGTTACGAGGCTAAATATTTTGGCTGCAATAGCCCTTAAAAAAATCCATAAATTATCCGCAGCATTGTATAAGATCAAAGCCTGTGAAAAAGGTAGTGACTTATAGTCTGGAAATTGTGGTAATTATTTGTTTTGCACTACCACTGTTTCTTCCTTTAGAAAAGCATTTTTGACTTGAACTTATATTTTCTCATTAAACTTCCTCATTAGCTGATATTAAAAGTTGACATATTCTTCTACCTGAATTAATGTTGGCCTTTACTTTGCAAGTACTAGAATATTATAAAATGACTCATTCAGCCTGTGTGATAATATAACACCGTTCTCAGAGTGGGCCACTGAGCACGCTTATTACAACTCTTGTGTGAATGACATGAAATCTGATTACAAACATCTGAACTTGAAGAAGTCATTTAGGGTAAGGACACCCATAACTGTTTACCTGCAGAGACAAGAGAACAAGCAGAGACAAGTAAACCTCACTGGAAAATGAAATAAATGGAAAGATTCCTTCCTTCCAATTAAGGAAAATAAAACTATCAAATTGCTAGCCTAGTCTCAAATCTGCAACTAATAAGTATGTTTGCTTTTACCAACACACACTTTGTTTTTCCAAAGTCTGGACAAAGTGAAGTGCATTATTCATGCATGAAGATAGTTACAGTTTCAACCATTGTACTTAAGCTGTTGTTGCACTCTCTTTGGTTTTACTGATTTGAACAGATGCCTGTAGAAATGAATCGGTTTGCTCTTTCAGTTTTACAATGAGCCTCTTGCACAGTGTGCAACAGATGAGCGTCAGTTTTAGTGCATAGCTCTGTTCTTATTCTGGCGAATGGTTGTAAACCAGGCCCTTCAGCTCTGTGAAGTTCTGGAAGAGCTGCAATCATCCTAATGGGACTTGTTACATGGCTGACTGCTTTGACTAATGTTTCACTGATACCATCAATGACACATTACTCAGCATGTCCATCTTTGTCTGTTGTTTTGTGTCTGTGTGTTTTTCTACAAGGGTATACTGATGACATCCAATCTACTGTAAACCTTTTCGTTTCTTTCCATCACTTTGCTCCATGTTTTTTCCCTTTTTTATTAAATGTTGGTGTAAATATCTGCTCTTCTTTGCACCCCTCAGCTGTTGCACGTGTTGCAAAAAGAAGAAGTGATAACGTTGTATTACAGTGATAGCGTCATTAATGCAGAAGGAAACAAGTGTTTGGAGGTCTTCATTTGTACTTGGGAGGCAGCCAAGGCTCATTAAACTGGCTGCAAGCAAATGTGTGTGCTTGTTGTGTGTGTGTGCACGGACTACCTTTGAAACACTTGTTACAACACATGGTTTTCCACTCATATGCGGACACACTATCAGTCATAAGATAAAGGAAAAACACCCACACTGAAAGATTGTTGCATGCAGGCGCACACATGCTCCTCTTTAGAATCTCATTAAAACCGAATTGGAAATTAAGTTAGTGAAACAATCTAAATCCAGTTCCAGCAGTTACAATTAGAAGAACCTGAACTAGCCAAAGGCTTTACCATACAAGGAGTGTATCTTTGTGTTTACATGTTGTTCAAATTACAGCATACTCGGGTCTACGGCAAGACTTCTCATACGTACATTTATTCCAGACGAAATGTGTTGCTGGCTTTGTGGTATTTAAATATAAAAATATATTTATATCAAGATAATTTATTATGCAATGAACATTTAATAGGCTTAAAGTAGTAATGTTAAATTTATAATCAGGCATCTTTTTAGTGGGCCTCTGCAAAATAACAACCCAAGAGGTCATCTGATAAATTGTAGACTCAGACTACTGTACAGTATATCATATTTATGCACCCAGTAAAAAATAAAATAAAATCAGCTAATTTTTCACCGAACCCCTTCATACAACCCTTCATTTGGTTTTTGTGCAAGTGTGACCTGGAAAGAAAGAAGCAGGTAAAGATAATAGATGGATGGATGAATGACCATGTCATCATAAAAATAAAATAAATAAATAAAATAACTTATTACCTAAAATTAGACTATGCTGCAAACCTTACAACAAATAGAAACACAGATAAATAAGTTGAACACAGCATGAACGTACAACACAGGGACTATACAGTATTGTGTTTAGTTCTTGGTCTTGGACTTTTTAAAAAAGTTGTATTTAATTTTTTTTTTTTTTTTGCATTTTAGACAGGACATTGTAACAAAATAACAACAACAAACACACCTTCCACTCCATCCCCCCCACACCAGAGGCACTGACCAGTTTTCCGTATACTATGCCACAAAGGGCTGCCAAGTGTCCCAAAATCTTTGTACAGAACACTTCAGGGTATGTCTTTATTTTTATACAGTATATGAACATTAGCCTGGCCCTCGCCATTCCTGCACAGCTCCGCTCAATTCTCATTTCCCTTCGAAGTGAAGGACAAGGGTCTGGTTTAAACCAGGCTATATGAACATGGTACATCTCCTTTTTCCAGTGCACATATGTTGGTGGGTGTGGGTCCTTCCAGTTACACAAAATGTGCCTCCTGGCCCACAGAGCGCCATCACATCCTTCTCACATTTGCTGAAGGATGTATCCACAGGGGATCACACACTCATTTCACCAAACAGTGAAATGAGTGGTGATGGGTGTTCAGTTTTGCCACATACTACAGAGATGGTGTCAAATATAGATTGCCAAAAAGTCTGCAGCTTGGGATAGGTCCAGAATGTATGCAGGAGTGTAGCTTGAGTTTATCTGCAACGGCTGCATGCTGGGTCCAGATTGGCCTTGATCTTGGACAGCTTTTCTTTGGACCAGTGCAGCCTGTGCACTACTTTGAATTGGATTACAGCATGTCTTAGGCAGATTGAAGATGAGTAAATTTTCTTAATGATCCTTCTTCAGATTGAGTCTGATATGGGTTCTTCCAAGTCTGCATCCCATTTCTTGGTCTTGGACTTTTACTTATAGTTTAAAAAAAAATTAATTAGCTATTAGATTTAAAAAAAGTATTTAAAACGATTTGCATAATTGTTTTTGCAGTTTGGCTCTGTTAGTTTGCTAAAAATCTTTTGACTTTGACAAGTCTAGCGCTATCCGTCCATCCATTATCTTTACCTGCTTCTTCCTTTTGGGGTCATGGGGGTCGCCGGTGCCCATGTCCAGCTATCGGGGCGGGGTACACCCTCGACATGTCGCAAGTCTATCACAGGGCCTAGAGACAAACAAGACAAACAACCATTCACTCTCTCACTCACACCTAGGGACAATTTAGGTTACCAATTAGTCTAACGTGCATGTTTTTGGTCTGTGGGAGGAAACCGGAGTACCCGGAGAAAACCCACACATGCACGGAGAGAATAATAATAATAATAATAATAATAATGAATTCAATTTATAACACACTTTTCATTAATGAAAACATGCAAACTCCACCCATAAAGGCCCCCAGTGTTCAAACCAAAGTTCAAACCAGTGAAACCTGCTCACTAGCCGTGTTTCCATCAAGGTTTCTAGCTGCGCAATTTGAAATAGCGCAGCAGAAAAGCTTAATGGAAACGGCAAATTGCGAGGTTACTTCCTGAATTACGCTAAAAAGTTTATACGCTCGCTTGAGGTGGTTTTTGGGATCTGCGAAAATGAGCAGCTGCGCAAAATGACAGATGGAAACACATTTGCCGACTCGTGCTGCCGTAGCGAAAATTCACGTCACGTGACTGATCAGCTGTTTCCGCTCCGGACAACATGTAACATCGCTAAAACTAGTTGGCATGACAGAATAAATACAACTCGCCCGATAGCAACACGTACCTGAAATATTCTCTCCATTTTGATGAGATGTGTGGCCGGGTTCTGTTTTCAACTGCTACTTCCTGTTTACTGTAGACATGCGCAGTGCTGACGTCTGACGTAATGACGCTGACGTCTGACGTAATGACGCTGACGTCTGACGTAATGACGCTGTGTGCGGCTTGGAAGAAGCGCTTCAAGCCAGCAGATGGAAACACTTCTGATCTGCATTAATTTGTATTTACATATTTGCGAGGTAGCTCAAATTTCGCAATTAAAATGGATGGAAACACGGTTATAGAGAGGCAGCAGCTCTACCAGTTGCGCCATTGTGTTGCCTCTTGCGTTGTCTTTATTGATAAATCATACACTAAATTTACAGCAAACGTTTAAATGTTTCTGATGCTGATTTTCCTGCCAGTAATAATGCAATGCATTGTATTAGAGATAACCTGCAAATGTTGCTCTCCAGGCTTTTTTCTGTAACCCCAACACACTCCAGTGAGAGCCGTTTCAACCGAGCGGCTGAACACTTCAAATATCCACATGTGGGAATCTAACTGATGATGTTTGCTCTAGACGTGCACACCCACCCCACTCCATTTCAACAAGATGGCACATTTCCATGACAAAAGACAATTATTGACTTTCATTTGCTCTGCTTGCTTTGATATCAGCTAGGGGTGTGTCTGAGTGTCACTCTGTGTGCAGGAGGGGGCGGGTTAGGGGACCGCAGTGGTGAAGAAGAAGAAACGGGGGACCTGATGAAAGGAGCCGAGTGGGGAAAATGCACCCACTGACCCTCAGTGCACTAACAGAAGTGAACGCTTAAAGCAGAAAGACATAAATTAGTTAGAGTTTTTCAGTTTTTATGTCCTCTCTTCTGTCCGGTTATTTATTTTCTAAGCTCATTTTCCCCGTCCACATTCTCCCCTTTTCCATTGCTAGCTCCTTCTTATTATTTAAGTACATATATATGACAGATCCTCCCCTTAACCCCCACCTCCTCGCCCTTCTCCTCCTCTCTTCATGACCATAATTTAAGGGGCTGAAAGGCATGGCGAGCTGAAAAAGGGGAGACGAGAGCTGAGAAAAGGGGGGAACCCTGCAGATGAGGGCCTTCCTTCACGGACATGGCACAGATGTGAGGGTGTTTTTGTGAAGTGAGTCGGGGAGGGGCGGCGATAGGCTAATTTGTGCGGTATAAAGACAGGGGCCTTTTCATATGCAGAGAGCCACTTTGATGCGCGGCTCATGAAAGCTGGAGGGAGAGCAGAAGAGAGGTTGATGGAGGGGTTCTTTGTCCCATGACAAGAAGGCATCTGCTCTGCGCAGCCCTCCTCTCCTTTGCTGCACCGAGGATCCCACAATGGGACAGCCGAGAGGAAGAATGATCAGAGCACCTTAGAATATTATGGAACTTTAAAAGAAAAACAGTCGCTTTCCTGATTGCCAACCCGGTATGCGCGTATCAAAATCAAATTTATTAGATTACAATTCAATGCAGATGACTACATATTGTACACAGACAGATGTATGCCTAATTGTAAAAATGTGCAGCCATTTTACGGACACCAATTACATTATTCCACAGCTGATGAAACACATCTTCCTTTGACTGATTGCTCCCTTTGAGAAACAAGTAAACCATGAAAAGCTTCCCCTTTAATGGAAATTCAGCTTAATGTTTTGTAGAGAGAAAACCTGTATGGGGTGAAGACCGTTCACTGAAGTGGGTGGTGGCACTGCCTGTGTGGGAATCTGCCTCAGTGTTATTATTGTGTGTACCTGTAGTCTGTACAACTTTCAATGTTTTTGTAAGTGTATTTTCACTGTGTGTGTGTGTGCTTTCACTGGTGATTATTGGCGTGGGCCCACCAGGGTTCAACACCAAATACTAGCTGAATTTTTACTCATACAAAAGTTGAACGTTGAACGTGTGCAGTAAAGCAAGGAGGGTTTTTGCAAAAAATGAACAGAATAAAAGTATGGGCCGAATTCTACATTCTGCTAAAAGTGACTTAATAATTTCT
>JBBPBX010045652.1:0-26931 GCA_038048925.1 Garcialebias charrua | reverse complement strand
AACCCGCGTCAGCCTCCAAAGCACACGTTGATTTAGCTGAAGATTTCGCGGTTCAAACATTCAAAAGCCGTTCAACTCTCCCTGATTGGTTGATCAGGGAGAGTCGTGGGGAGAAGAGAGGGGGTCAGGGGGAGAGGGGGAGAGTCCCTATGTGACGCGGAAACGATTGCGCAACTATGTGACGTATTGCTTGTGGGACACAGAAAAAACTCATGGACTATGGAAGAGAAACTCATTGTAGCTGTGTGTTCGCGACAAGTCCTTCACGACCAGTCAAGTCTGCTCTACAGAGACAGAAATAAAAAGCTCCTCGCCTGGCGGAGTGCAGTGAGGACTCGGTATACCGGTAAGCTGATCACACCATCGGTTGGTTTTCTAACTATCTTTCCAATCGGAGGCAATGTGTTCAACATAACGGTGCTTCTTCCAGCTATTTAACAGTTAAAAATGGTGTACCACAAGGCTCAGTTTTAGGACCAACTCTCTTTACAATCTACATAGCTAATGTAGGTCACTGCATCCCTGATGCATCCTTACATTTCTATGCTGATGATACAGTTGTTTATTGCCGAGCTAAAACAGTAGCTAAGGCTTTCCAGTTACTACAATCCGCTTTTGACATCATCCAGTCAGATTTGTTCCGTCTCAAACTTGTCCTAAATGCTGATAAAACAAAAGGGATGTTTTTTTCAAATAGGAAGGCGGTTCCAGCAGATCCTCCTCTGATTTTATCTTCAAATGGTGTCCCTATTGAGTTTGTTGATTCCTATAAATATCTGGGTATCCTGATCGATTCACATCTCTCTTTTAAACTCCACGTGGAAAACCTAGTGAAGAAATTGAAAGTTAAACTGGGTTTCTTTTTCAGAAACAGATCATGTCTAACACTGAATGTTAGGAAACGCCTTGTATCTGTGACTTTCCTTCCCTCCATTGATTACGGTGACATTCTCTACATGAATGCTCCTACAAGCACCCTGCGGATGTTGGATGTGGTCTATCATGGTGCACTAAGATTCATAACTGGTTGTGATTATCGTACCCACCACTGCACCCTGTATTCACTGGTTAACTGGACATCATTAACCTCACGCAGACTCTTCCACTGGTACATTTTCATCTTTAAATCACTTCTTGGTCTGCTGCCCTCATACATCTCCTCCTACATGTCTTTGCGTGAGTGCAGCTACAGTGTGCGCTCTCAGGACATGATTACCTGCAGTGTTCCGTCAGTGAGGACTGAACTTGGAAAAAGGGCCTTCTCCTACTCCGCTCCTGCTTCATGGAATATCTTACAAAAAGATCTGAAGCTCTCGACCTTGACTTCTCTAAATGGTTTTCAGAATCTGTTGGAATCCTGGCAAAAACCAATGCAGATTTGTTCCTGTCTTTGATTTTATACGTCTACCTTATAATGTTTTGCTAGTTTTTTGATACTTTGTTAAAAAAAAAAATTTTGTTTTTTTCTCTCTTTTTGTTTTCTATTGTTTATTGTTTGTTTGTTTATTGTTTAATGAAATTCTATCACTGCTGTTCATTGTTCTTTAGTTTTAGCAGGTCGCTTTCGTAAATGAGCCCATGAGGTTCAAAAGATTTACCTGACTAAATAAAGGTTGAATGAATGAATGGAAAAAGCTCCTCCCACACACCCCGCAGCAGTTTCGCGTTCTGGCGTTCTGGTCTGGACACCAAGTGCATCCACTTGCGTACGTGACGAGCTTTTTGGAAGTTGAAATGCTCTTCGGTCTGGACGTACCATTAGGCTTTTTTCTTGTAGTGCAAAACAGTGCAAAATATATCTTGTGTAGTTTTAGCCATAAGTTTTAAACTAAAGAATATGTTGTTAACTCAACAGTTTCCAATATTGTCACCTAAGCGAACAACAAAGCAGCATTTTACACTGAAAACACTTCACCCTCCAACCCTCTAGAGGGCGTCTCCTTTAGCTTTAAGGAGAGCTGACAAGGCAACCAGTTTCCTCTGTGGCTTTGACCAGAGGGTCTCGCAGTAAAATCACACAACACAGCGTTCTGTTCACAGATCAGAGGGCAGGTTTCTCTAAAGCTGACCAACGCTTACTTTAACTTTACACACAAAAAACTTTCAACGGAACGCAGCGTTTTGCGCATGCGTCTGATGGCAAAACTACGGCAAGCCGGACGAAGTTAGCTTATAGCTTCGCAACTTAGCGCTCGAAGAAAAGACTTTAACACCACTTATGCACAGTTTTAAACTAAAAAAAAGTAAAGATTAAATCTGACAACTCTGATTTAAAGCTGACCAACGCTTACTTTAACTTTACACACAAAAAAAACTTTCAACAGAACGCAGCGTTTTGCGCATGCATCCGATGGCAAAACTACGGCAAGCCGGACGAAGTTAGCTTATAGCTTCGCAACTTAGCGCTCGAAGAAAAGACTTTAACACCACTTATGCACAGTTTTAAACAAAAAAAGTAAAGATTAAATCTGACAACTCTGATTTAAAGCTGACCAACGCTTACTTTAACTTTCGACAAAAAAAAAACTTTCGACGGAACACAGCGTTCTGCGCATGCGTCCGATGGCAACTCTACGGCAAGCCGGACGAAGTTAGCTTATAGCTTCGCAACTTAGCACTCGAAGAAAAGACTTTAACACCGCTTACGCACAGTTTTCAACACAAAAAAGTATCGATTATCTCTGACAACTCTGATTGTACACTTCAACACCACTTATGCACAGTTTTAAACTAAAAAAAGAAAAGATTAAATCGGACAACTGTGATTTTCTGCGGTTAGCCGGTAGAAGACAGATCTCTATCGTAGGCTAAATTTATATTGTTTCTACCGTGTACCGGTTATATCGCACATCCCTAGGTAACGGTACAGGAGTTGTACTTGTAGTTGTCAGAAGCCTAGAGGGCCCTCTCCACCTCTATCGGCTGCAAATGGTAATGTCTGGTTCATGTCAGTATGAATGCACGTTTAAAGCGTCAAGTCAAAAATTGTGTTATGAATATGGAAAAAAAACATAATATGAGTCGCTTTGGCGTGTAAGTCTCAGGACTGACAAATCTATGCAAAAAACTGTGACTTATACACTGGAAAATACGGTAATTGTTTTAATTTATTGCCTGATTATTTTAACAACAGAAGCCTGATTTTTTTTCACAGTATATTTTGGTTGTACCGTTGTTCTTGATCTCCAAACGTGCTTTATGTCATCTGTCAAGATCAACTTTGAAACGTTTGTTATTAGTGAAACACATGAAGTGATTCCCTCTGCGTTGTCCTCCAGGTGGACCGGATGGCCTTTCCTTGCGGCTGCTCGAGGGATGGCTGCGGCAACGTGGCAGGCCGCGTCGAGTTCAACCCCCTCCGCGTCAGAACTCACTACCTGCACACCATCATGAAGCTGGATGTGGAGAAAAGGAGGATTCAGATCCAAGGACCCGGGGAGCACTTTGCTGAATCTGACCTGTCCTCCCCCTCCTCCACTTGCCCCACCTCCCCAACCCTTTCCTCAGGCATCGGCTTGGACTCTGAGCTGGAGGAGAGCGAGGCGCAGTCGGTTGAGGAGGTTCAGGACCTCATGGCCGAGCAGGACATTCTGGAGCGAGAGAACGAGGCGGCTGTGCTGCACCTGCAGAGTGCAGAGGAGCAGGAGAGGAGGGAAAGAGAGGAGGCTGAGGGGGAGGCGCTGCAGCAGGAGCTGGATGCTGGTGGGATCACAGAGCAGCCTCTCTGTCTCCTACCCAGCGCTTTGGGAGGGGCACTACCTGAGCAGGAGGAGGTGCCAGGTGTGAATCAGATCCTGCTGCAGGGGCCTTTCCCTACAGGGACCACGGTGCTGTGCATCTCTGACAACCAGGAGGAGAGCCCCTCTGAGCTCCTCAAGGACTCCACGCCTCTGCTCTACTATCAGCTCAGCTCTATAGAGCCCGGAGCGTTCGACACGCTGCCGAGAGCCGAGGAGCGTGAAGAAGTCCAGCAGTCACAGCACGCAGCAGGAACTGAGCTAGCAGAGAGGAGACAAGAAGCAGAGGAGCAGATGAAGGAGGATCAGCATGAAAACACCAGCAGACAGAGTGTGGGCCGGCGTTCTCCCAGCATGACTGTGCATTCAGACGAGTCTGCAGCTGCGCTGGAGGAGAGACCCCCCAGTCCTCAGCAGAACGTCCCCACAGAGCAAAGCCAAGAGACGTCCTTCTCAGAGAAACATCCACTGCCTCCTGAAGCTTAGCGTTAGCTTCTCTGCACAAGTTTTGCACACTAGCTTCATCTAAGATGAATAAATGTCATATTCCATGTTTATTACTGCGCTCATGAAGAATGACTGCAGCTTGTAATCTCTTGTAGTGAGTCTCACCGTGTGCAGAATGATGTTACTATACACAGAGAGAGAGATGCTAAAAGCTCACACACAAACTGAAGTGAATGCTGTTATCAAAAGACACCACAGAGGGTCCTTTAGCTGGGGGTGATGGACGCGGCCTTAATGGGTGAATCATAATAACACTTGTATGTAGGAGTCGATTAGGATTAGTTAGTTTATTCCCCCGCAGCAAACAAACACAGTGAATGAACCTGAGCCTTTGGTTGAAGCATGAGGCCGTCACTGAACACGAAGCGCGACACGTCGGCGTCTTTAAACACGTCGTGCTGCGGTCACACCAAATGAAGGCCTCTGAAAGATCCTTTACTAAAAACTGATGAATAATCCTGGAAATACTTGTTTTTAATGTACTGTATATGCATTTGCAAAGTGCAAGAGAGCTGCTTTCTGTTTGTCTTGTGTTTGAGCTGTGCACGTTGTGAGTTGAAGGCAGCGAGTGTTGTTACTCTGCTGCATCAAGACGTGAGGGTAAAAACCAACAGCAGCAGGTTAGCAGTAGCCCTAGTTGCTCTAAGCCACTGTGGGCTGATCACACAGTCAACCCATGAAACAAACACTAACAGGCTCCTCGAACAGAGCCCACGTAGTTTATTTTGTCTGTGCGTCTTTTGTGCGTTAGATGTTGTTGGTTTTAAAGTTAGAATGCTCGCAGTCTTTTTATGAATTTTTTTTATTTCATGCTGCAACTAGGCCTGTCACGATAACAGATGTTGCTGGGCGATTAATTGTCTCAGAAATTATTGCGATAAACAATAATATTGTTGGAAAGTTGACAATAATTAGTAATTATTGTCAAATTTAAGAAGAAATGTTGGTTAATTTTGTGTGTAGTACATTCTTTTGACCACTAGATGGCAGTATAAGACTTTGAACCGAAGGGTGGATAGTGAGGGAGTGAGCAGCGTGTCTCTTTAAGAAAAATGGGAGGGAGGCCCCTTGACGTGACATGGGCTGTCTCTCCTTCCTGTTTTTCAGTTTTCAAAATGGCGGACGCTCGGTGTGGTTTGAGCTCGTTAGCATAGCATTTGTCACACAAAGATTTCCATCCATCCATCTTCTTCCGCTTATCCGGGGTCGGGTCGCGGGGGTAGCAGCCTAAGTAGGGAGGCCCAGACTTCCCTCTCCCCAGCCACTTGGAGCAGCTCCTCCGGGGGAATCCCAAGGCGTTCCCAGGCCAGCCGAGAAACATAGTCCCTCCAGCGTGTCCTGGGTCTTCCTCTGGGTCTCCTCCCGGTGGGACATGCCCGGAACACCTCACCAGGGAGGCGTCCAGGAGGCATCCTAACCAGATGCCCGAGCCACCTCAACTGGCTCCTCTCGATGTGGAGAAGCAGCGGCTCTACTCCGAGTCCCTCCCGGATGACTGAGCTTCTCACCCTATCTCTAAGGGAGAGTCCAGACACCCTGCGGAGAAAACTCATTTCAGCCGCTTGTATCCGAGATCTTGTTCTTTCGGTCATAACCCAAAGCTCATGACCATAGATGAGGGTGGGAACGTAGATCGATCGGTAAATTGAGAGCTTTGCCTTTTGACTCAGCTCTCTCTTCACCACGACAGACCGGTACAGCGCCCGCTTCACTGCGGACGCTGCACCTATCCGCCTATCGATCTCACGCTCCAGTTTTCCCTCATTCGTGAACAAGATCCCGAGATACTTAAACTCCTCCACTTGGGGCAGGACCTCCTCCCCGACCCGGAGAGGGCATGCTACCCTTTTCCGGGTAGCACACAAAGATTTAAAAAAAAAAATCAGTAAACAAGTTCTCAGCTTCTTTTTGCAGAGAAAAACAACTTTTTAGGCAAAGGCACGAGTTTCAACTATGAATTTTGGAGCTTTGACAAAACAGTTTTTTTCCCAAGGTCAACCTGTTAGCTTAGCTCGTAGCTTAGCTTCTGAGCTTAGCTGCTTGTAACGATTAAAAAAAAAACACGATTTTGGATGGTTAAAATAGATTTTAAAAAGAAAATAGAAAGGCAGAGGTCAGTGAAGATCACCGGAGTTGAGCCTTTTGTCATCCAGTGTCTTCAGTAGAAAGAGAGAGACACGAAGAAACAGTAATGCCAATAAATGAAAATGAGGTTGATAATTTTAATTTATCATGTGATTAATTGATTTCTTGTTGATCGCGACAGGCCTAGCTGCAACATCAAAACACAGTCAGTCATGTCAGGATGAACAGAACAGTTTCCTCGTCCTTTTTGAAATGAATCTATGTGTAAAGAAGAGCTGATTCAGAATCGAGTCAGATTAAATATGAATTAAAACACGAACCGGATCAAAGGGGCGTGTCCATTAAACAATGTGCTGTTAGCTGTTATTGGGTCAGACTTTAAAGGTTCAGTATGCAGTTTCTGTAGAACTGCAGCAGTTAGAAATATTTTCAACAGGCAAAGCATTCTGATCCCTCCCCCTCAGAGCCATATGTGGCTCTGCCCCCTTGTGGTCTGTTGAATTTCAAATTCAAGCTCTGTTTTTATTGGCTGATTCAAATTCAAGCTCTGTTTTTATTGGCTGGTTACAAACTCTGTTTTTATTGGCTGGAAAATGGCGGGTCACCTTTTCTTTTTAGAAATGCTTATTTACCACCTGGAGAAGCAAGGGGACAATATTTTTTTTAATTTTTTTTCAGAGATTACCTGGCTAACATCAGTCTGTCAGGAGGTAGTGACAGAGTGAAGAAATATGTTCATAAAAAAAGCTACATACTGCAGCTTTAACCACCGCACTTTGTGTGTGTGGATCGTGTTGTGTATACACTCGTGTCTATGTCAGAGAGAAAGGTGTGTGGGTCTGTGTGCATGCACGTGTGCTTTATTAGGCTGTTTTAGCAATACAGTAGTACACACTTTACACCTGCAAGGTGCTCATGTTACAAACGTTACGGTGAAATTAGGAGGCATCGTGTCCTCGCGGTGTTTCTCGCTGCTCTGTGATCCGCTCTGTAAACACACTCCCTGCTCTTTCAATGTGTTTTCTAAGCTGTCTGATGAATATCCATCAGAGCAAGTGAGCCGACGCTTCCTACACAAAACCAGTCCTTCGTTGTGTTGCCCATCGCAGGATGTGCTGCTGTGTAGAAGTCGTCAGTTTTCTTTAGCCTTTTTTTGTTGGAACTTGTCTGAATATAATCCAGATTACGAGCTGTAATGAAGCAGTGGTTTCAAACCTAATGAAACGATGCTGTCCTCCATCAGACTGTAACAAAGCTGTAGTTGTTGTGAGGCTGCACATTTATTGTGTCTCTTTGTGTGACTCGTCTTGCTCTGAAGTGACGATAATTACAGCTGCGTGTTGTTGAGCTTTCTGTCCTCGGCTGTTCTTCTATTGGATTTTAGGTTTGAGACCACTGCTCCAACATGAACTCCAGTACTTTTTGTGACTGTGTGTTTTCTGTGTGAAAGGGTGTGTGGTTGTCGAGAAGACTGAAACGTTTCATCTAAAAACGCTGTGAGAACTGCTCTCATGCTAACTGTTGCCTGAACTGGACAAAAACATGGTTTTATACAAAAACAAACAATAAAATACTCCTTGCAAAGATATGTTTGATTTGTGTTGTTTTTAACTTTAAGGTTTGTTCAGGAGTTACAAGTTCAGCTGTTTGTTATGATCAGTGCTTCTGAAGGTTGTTGTGGACAAATGTTCAAGAAATGACAACACTGGATAAACCCTGGTGAGGTCTGTTCAGGGTACTGGAGAAACGAGTCTGATCGTTGGTCAAACCTCAATGTGGGTTCCATCCTGGCTGTGGAACACTGGACCAGCTCTTTACCCTCACTAGGGTCTTCACGGGGTCATGGGAGTTTGCCCATCTAGTCTAAATGTGTTGGTAGACTTGGAGAAGGCTTTTGACCATGTTCCTCGGGATTCACTGTGGGGGGGTGCTCCGTGAGGATGGGACTGCATGGGCTTGTTGTTACTGGCTGTTCAGTCCTTATACAAGCGGGTCGATAGTTTGGTTCACATTGCCAGCAGTAAGTCGGACCCCTTCAGGGTGGGGGTTGGACTCTTCCCGTTGTCACAGATTCTGTTCATAACGTTTATGGACAGAATTTCTCGGTGCAGCCAGGAGGTGGAGGGAGTCCGGTTCAGTGGCCTCAGGATTCCATCTCTGCTCTTTAAGAAAAATGGGAGGGAGGCCCTTTGACGTGACGTGGGCTGTCTCTTCTTCCTTTTTTCAGTTCTCAAAATAGCGGGCGCTCGGTGTGGTTTGAGCTCTTTAGCATAGCATTTGTCACACAAAGCCTTTAATATAAAATCAGAAAATAAGTTAGCTTCTTTTTGCAGAGACAAACAACTGTGATCTTAAGCTCTCACTGTCAGGATTTACAGGCAGGACAGAACCCAGTGGTGCAGACAAGAACTCACAGGAAGCATGGAGTACAAAAATATATATTTTATGATAATAAATCAAAGAGCTGACTGTGCACCAAACTCACTCATGAGACAGGAACACAGGAGACATCAGGGAAGACCCAACGATGATGCGACAGTGAACAACACACAGGAGCTGACTTATATACACAAACACAGTAATTAAGATAAATCATAAACACCTGGACACAGACAGGGAAACCAGAAGGTGTAGGGGTGGGGACTGATCAACAGAAGGAGCCAAACATGGACACATAAACAGGGAAACCAGAAGGTGTAGGGATGGGGACTGACCAACAGAGGGAGCCATCCTTACAGTACGCCCCCATCAAAGATGCCCCCTGACGTCCCCAAAACGGCTCCCCCACAAGACTTGGGTGGGCGGATGGGGGAATCGCAAGGATGGAGGGCTCAAGGGAGAACACAAGGGCTACGAACAGACAGAACCAAAATCTGGGAACCACACAAACAGGAAACACAGAGGGGTGCTCGGTCAGGTGGGTGGCCGGGAGGCCGTCCAGCAGGTAGAAGTCGATCCGGCAGGCGGCCGGGAGGCCGTCCATCAGGCAGGGGTTGATCCGGTCGGCGGCTGGGAGGCCGTCCATCACGAGAAGCATGAGGAGTCAGATCCGGCGGGCGGCCGGGTGGCCGTCCATCACTAGGAGCTTCAGATAGCAACGAGGCCTCAGGACAGCAGAAGACGTGGGTGGCACCTTCCAGGGCCCACCCGGAACAGGAAGCGTGGGAGGCATTCTCTAGCGCCTCCTCAGAACAGGAAGTGTGGGAGGCATCCTCTAGGACCCTCCTAGAGCAAGAAACGTGGGAGGCGTCCTCCAGGACACTCCCGGGACAGGAAACATGAGAGACGCTCTCCATGGACCCCTCAGAACAAGATGCGTGGGAGGCGTCCTCCAGGAGCCTCCCGGAACAGGAAACGTGGGAGGCTCCATCCAGGGACCCTTCGGAACAGGAAGCGTGGGAGGCGTCTTCCGGGACCCTCCTGGAACAAGATACTAGAGGGGTTCCCTCCAGGGACCCCTCTGAACAAGAAGCATGGGAGGCGTCCTCCAGGACCTTCCCGGAACAGGATACGCAAGGGGCTCCCTCCAGGGACCCCCTCGGAACCGGAAACGTGGAAGGCGCCCTCTAGAGATGCCAGAAATGAGGAGTTGGACGCCGATGAAGAGGAGTCGGGCGCCGATGAAGAGGTATCGGGCGCCAGCGATGAGTCGACTGCAGTCGCAGAGTCTGTGGCCATCGAGAGACGAAGTTCCAACCTAGGTGCTGGCGTGGGAGCCAGTCTGGGCGGTGGCGTGGTAGCCAGTCTGGGCGCTGATGTGGGAGCCAGTCTTGAAAATGCTGGAGGAACTGTAGACGCTGGAGGTACAGCCCCCTCTGTAGACGCTGGAGGTATAGCCCCCTCTGTAGACGCTGGAGGTATAGCCCCCTCTGTAGACGCTGGAGGTATAGCCCCCTCTGTAGACGCTGGAGGTACAGCGCCCTCTGTAGACGCTGGAGGTACAGCGCCCTCTGTAGACGCTGCAGGCTCAGGACCGGCTGCAGGCTCAGGACCGGCTGCAGGCTCAGGGACAGAGTCTCTGGAACCCCTCTGTCGTCGACCTCTCAGACGTAGGCGGTGACGTGGTTCAGGTCCAGGATCAGGCAGAGAGAAAGAAGCAGAGTGTGAAGATGGATAAAAACCGGCTGGATCAAGGTCTATGAGGTCTGAACAGGTGTGATCTGGGTCTATAGGTTCTGAACGGGTTGGATCCTCGTACTGTGTGGTTGGCACAGAGGCTACAGGAGATGGAGAAACTACAGAGACTGCAGTAGGTGTGGGAGCGACTGCAGGGGCTACAGCTGCGAGGTTCCCAGGAGTCATGAGCAGAAAGTCCGGGTCTGAATGAACAACAGAGTTCTGTGTGGGTGGAGAACAAGGACTGACAGCACCGGATCGGATGAGTGGCCCCAACCACTCCTTTTCTGCCAGCACCTCGTCCAGGAAATCCTCCATACCGGGTGCATCAAACAGTCAAACGGATATATTCATCTAACATATTGTTTGTGGCTACCCACCTGCAAAAAGCAGTTGATAATTCTCCTCAGACAGCCTGGGCAGGAAGTTCATCTGCTGGGTTCTTATTTGGTCGCGTCATACTGTCAGGGTTTACAGGCAGGACAGAACCCAGTGGTGCAGACAAGAACTCACAGGAAGCCAGGAGTACAAAAATATATATTTAATGATAATAAATCAACGGGCTGACTGTGCAGCAAACTCACTCATGAGACAGGAACACAGGAGACATCAGGGAAGACCCAACGATGACGCGACAATAAACAACACACAGGAGCTGACTTATATACACACACAGTAATTAAGATGAATCATAAAAACCTGGACACAGACAGGGAAACCGGAAGGTGTAGGGATGGGGACTGACCAACAGAGGGAGCCATCCTTACACTCACTGGAGCGGTTCAAATCTGAGTGTGAAGCGGCTGAGATGAGAATCCGCTCCTCCAAATATGAGACCATGGTCCTCAACCAGAACAGGGTGGATTGCTCTCTTCAGGTCAAGGGTGAGGTTCTGCCTCAAGTGGAGGAGTTCAAGTATCTCTGGGTTTTGTTCATGAGCGAGGGAAGAATGGAGCGTGAGATTGACAGATGGATTGGTTTAATGTATGCAGTATTGTGGACTCTGTGCTGGTCCATTGTCGTGAAGAGAGAGCGGAGCTGTAAGGCAAAGTTCTCTGTTTACCGGTCGGTCTACGTACCCTCATCTATGGTCACGAGCTCTGGGTGACTGAAAGAATGACATCATGGATACAGGCGGTTGAAATGTTTCCTCTGCAGAGTAGCTGGACTCTCCATTAGAGACAGGGTGAGAAGTTCGGTTATCTGGAGAGACTCAGAGCAGAACCGCTGCTCCTCCACATCGAGAGGAGCCAGTTGAGGTGGTCCGGGCAAGTCCAACTGGGAGGAGACCCCGGGGAAGACCCAGCTAGGACACAGTGAAGAAACTGCCTCTCTGTTGGAGTCCTCCCAGAAGAGCTGGAAGATGTGGCTGTGGAAAGATGTTGCTGCTGCGTTACCTGTTTTAACTCCACAGTTTTCAGATAAATGTTCTTTTTATTTGTTAGACCGCAAATCTACAAATTGCAAGTAGAATATATATATATATTTTAATTGTATTATGACTGGTGAAAATTATTTAATATAAACAAATATGTTTCCTACAGAGTTATCAGATTTAGTATACTTCAACCTAATGTCCAGTGTGATTAAAATAAAAAGAAGTTTGAGGGTTAAAAGACATCAAACACAAAAACCTGCTTTTCAGTGTTATCAGCTTTTATTGATAACATCAAGTGTTCAGCTGGCAGCATTATGGAAATCATGTTGTTGTTGTTAAATTAAATTCTCTGACAAACTTCTCATCTTTTCTTAATATGAACTGAAGCCAGCTGGACCCATTTAATGAAAACTGTCATGTCTCCTTTTTGGAACCAGAGTCTGTGCACTAGTGATGTGGGCCTTCAAGCCCCGCCTACACCCCCCCCCCCCCACACACACACACACACACACACACAGTCATGGTGTTTCATAAGCTTACATGATGGGTCCAGGACGTTGGGAAGTGTTTCCTATAACTTCATGCATAATAACCAGAAGTATTAACTCTCATGAAACAAAGAGTTTTAGAAAAAAAATTATGATACAGTGGTGGTTGAATGAGAGGGAGGCCAGTGGAACAGTGAGGCTACAAGGAGCAGAGGTCACAAAGGTGCAGGACTTCAAGTACTTGGGGTCCACTGTCCAGTCAGGATGGAGTGGATGGAGAAAAGTTTCTGGAGTGATTTGTGACAAAAAGGTGTCAGCAAAGGTCAAAGGAAAAGTTTACAAGACAGTGGTGAGACCAGCTATGTTGTATGGTCTGGAGACAGAGACATTGACAAAAAGACAGGAGAAAGAACTGGAAGTAGCAGAAATGAAGATGCTGAGGTTCTCCTTAGGAGTGACAAGGATGGATAAGATCAGGAATGAGATCATCAGAGGTACAGCACATGTTGAACAACTGGGAGATAAAGTTAGGGAGGCCAGACTGAGATGGTTTGGACATGTCCAGAGGAGGGACAGTGGGTATATTGGTAGAAGGATGTTAGAAATGCAGCTGCCAGGAAAAAGACAAAGAGTACAGTATATGGATGCAGTTAGAGAGGACATGGAGGTAGTTGGAGTGAGGACATGCAGAGGACAGATTGAGGAGGAGGAGGATGACTTGCTGTGGAGACCCCTGAAGAGGGAACAGCTGAAAGAAGAAGACGAAGAAGAAGATGGTTGGATGCATCACAAACAATTGAGTCCAGCTACAGGCAGGAGGTGGAACACCTGGAGAGCTGGTACAGGAAGAACAAGCTTCACATCAATGTGAAGAAGATGAAGGAGATGGTCATGGACTTCAGAAGGAACAAACTGACCTACACCCCCCTGAACATAAGAGGTTCTGCAGTGGAAGTGGTCTTCAGCTACAAGTACTTGGGTGGACACTTGAATGATAACCTCAGCTGGAGCAACAACACCACCAGCCTGATCAAGAAAGGTCATCAGAGACTCTACTTCCTCAGACGGCTGAGACGAGCTGGTCTGAGTAGCTCAGTCCTCACCTCCTTCTACAGGTGTGCAGTGGAGAGCATCCTGTGCTCCAGCATCAACGTGTGGCATGGAGGCTGCACAGCTGCAGAAAGAAAAGCTCTACAGAGAGTGGTGAAGGCTGCACAGAAGATGTTGGAGTCAGTCTCTCCACCATCACAGACATTTACACTTCGAGATGCAGGAAGAGAGCCACCTGCATCATGAAGGACCCCACTCACCCAGCACACACACTTTTTGCCCCATTCCCTCAGGAATGAGGTTGAGGAGCATTAAATGCAGAAAAACTAGACTGAGGAACAGCTTCTACCCTGAGGCTGTTAGACTCATGAATATCTAACCAGAATAATCACTGTGAAATATCACATCATGTTGCTGCTGATCTGTTTCATGTTGCTGCTGATCTGTTTCATGTTGCTGCTGATCTGTTTCATGTTGCTGCTGATCTGTTTCATGTTGCTGCTGATCTGTTTCATGTTGCTGCTGATCTGTTTCATGTTGCTGCTGATCTGTTTCATGTTGCTGCTGATCTGTTTCATGTTGCTGCTGATCTGTTTCATGTTGCTGCTGATCTGTTTCATGTTGCTGCTGATCTGTTTCATGTTGCTGCTGATCTGTTTCATGTTGCTGCTGATCTGTTTCATGTTGCTGCTGATCTGTTTCATGTTGCTGCTGATCTGTTTCATGTTGCTGCTGATCTGTTTCATGTTGCTGCTGATCTGTTTCATGTTGCTGCTGATCTGTTTCATGTTGCTGCTGATCTGTTTCATGTTGCTGCTGATCTGTTTCATGTTGCTGCTGATCTGTTTCATGTTGCTGCTGATCTGTTTCATGTTGCTGCTGATCTGTTTCATGTTGCTGCTGATCTGTTTCATGTTGCTGCTGATCTGTTTCATGTTGCTGCTGATCTGTTTCATGTTGCTGCTGATCTGTTTCATGTTGCTGCTGATCTGTTTCATGTTGCTGCTGATCTGTTTCATGTTGCTGCTGATCTGTTTCATGTTGCTGCTGATCTGTTTCATGTTGCTGCTGATCTGTTTCATGTTGCTGCTGATCTGTTTCATGTTGCTGCTGATCTGTTTCATGTTGCTGCTGATCTGTTTCATGTTGCTGCTGATCTGTTTCATGTTGCTGCTGATCTGTTTCATGTTGCTGCTGATCTGTTTCATGTTGCTGCTGATCTGTTTCATGTTGCTGCTGATCTGTTTCATGTTGCTGCTGATCTGTTTCATGTTGCTGCTGATCTGTTTCATGTTGCTGCTGATCTGTTTCATGTTGCTTCTGATCTGTTTCATGTTGCTGCTGATCTGTTTCATGTTGCTGCTGATCTGTTTCATGTTGCTGCTGATCTGTTTCATGTTGCTGCTGATCTGTTTCATGTTGCTGCTGATCTGTTTCATGTTGCTGCTGATCTGTTTCATGTTGCTGCTGATCTGTTTCATGTTGCTGCTGATCTGTTTCATGTTGCTGCTGATCTGTTTCATGTTGCTGCTGATCTGTTTCATGTTGCTGCTGATCTGTTTCATGTTGCTGCTGATCTGTTTCATGTTGCTGCTGATCTGTTTCATGTTGCTGCTGATCTGTTTCATGTTGCTGCTGATCTGTTTCATGTTGCTGCTGATCTGTTTCATGTTGCTGCTGATCTGTTTCATGTTGCTGCTGATCTGTTTCATGTTGCTGCTGATCTGTTTCATGTTGCTGCTGATCTGTTTCATGTTGCTGCTGATCTGTTTCATGTTGCTGCTGATCTGTTTCATGTTGCTGCTGATCTGTTTCATGTTGCTGCTGATCTGTTTCATGTTGCTGCTGATCTGTTTCATGTTGCTGCTGATCTGTTTCATGTTGCTGCTGATCTGTTTCATGTTGCTGCTGATCTGTTTCATGTTGCTGCTGATCTGTTTCATGTTGCTGCTGATCTGTTTCATGTTGCTGCTGATCTGTTTCATGTTGCTGCTGATCTGTTTCATGTTGCTGCTGATCTGTTTCATGTTGCTGCTGATCTGTTTCATGTTGCTGCTGATCTGTTTCATGTTGCTGCTGATCTGTTTCATGTTGCTGCTGATCTGTTTCATGTTGCTGCTGATCTGTTTCATGTTGCTGCTGATCTGTTTCATGTTGCTGCTGATCTGTTTCATGTTGCTGCTGATCTGTTTCATGTTGCTGCTGATCTGTTTCATGTTGCTGCTGATCTGTTTCATGTTGCTGCTGATCTGTTTCATGTTGCTGCTGATCTGTTTCATGTTGCTGCTGATCTGTTTCATGTTGCTGCTGATCTGTTTCATGTTGCTGCTGATCTGTTTCATGTTGCTGCTGATCTGTTTCATGTTGCTGCTGATCTGTTTCATGTTGCTGCTGATCTGTTTCATGTTGCTGCTGATCTGTTTCATGTTGCTGCTGATCTGTTTCATGTTGCTGCTGATCTGTTTCATGTTGCTGCTGATCTGTTTCATGTTGCTGCTGATCTGTTTCATGTTGCTGCTGATCTGTTTCATGTTGCTGCTGATCTGTTTCATGTTGCTGCTGATCTGTTTCATGTTGCTGCTGATCTGTTTCATGTTGTTGTGTTCATTCGTGCTCATCTGCTCATACAGACTCATGTTTGTGCTGCTGTTCAACGTAATGTTTTTATGCTACTAGTGCTTAGTGTGTTTTTTATTACCGGTACTGTTTTTTCTTTTTCTTAGTTCATATTTTAGATCTTATTACTGTTTTACTTTACTTTTAATACTTTTGTTGGATGTAATCGGGACCCTGTGTACATAATTTTGTTCCACCACATGTGATGGAACGACAAACAAAGAACCTTGAATCCTTGAGTTTAGGTTTGTTGAATAGGTAACAGGTGGTTAACGATGGTTAATCAAATTCCATCTGTCCATCCATCCATCCATCCATCCATCCACCATCTTTAACAAATACATACTGCTCCTTTATTTGTCATTACATAATATTTTTGACATTTTATTAATGTTGAATGACTCAACTCATGTTCATGCAACCATTTAGACGTGAGTTTAGCATACTGCTTTATCTCTTATCCACCTCTTCCTTTTTGGCTCACTGGTGCCCATGTCCAGCGTGAGAGGCAGGAGACACCTTGGACAGGTCTCCAGTCCATCACAGGGACACATGGAGACAAACAAGACAACCATTCACTCACACAGAGACAATTACCAATCAGTCTAACATGCATGTTTCTGGTCTGTGGGAGGAAACTGGAGTACCAACTTCTCTACTGTGCCACCGTGCTGCCCAAACAATAAATTCAATACAACTAAAATAAATTAGTATAAAATACACATATCAGTACAAATATATAAAAAATATTTAAATAAGCTACACTGACACAGAAGTAGCAATAATTAAAACAACCTCAGAAACAGGAGCAGGTGTTTATGGATGTTCTCTTTCATTAAAAATGTACGATTCTTAATGCTTGTTTCTCTGTCTTAAACTAGCAGTTGTGTAAAAACAGCAGGATTTTTCCTTTCTTTTATTTATTTATTACATTTTTTTTATTTTGCATCATGTGCTCTTTAAGTTCTGGACAGTGTTACATAATTATCTGAACTTTTGCATGAATGAGTTTCCCTCCTGAGTCCGACTCTGAATGATGGTTAGATGTGCAGGTGGATTCAGTGACGTCGTACTTTCACAAAGAAATGATTTGTTCTGATTTCCTCTCTTTGACTCTTTAAAAAAAATTATGTATTTATTTTTTACTTAATTGAACTATTGAATATACAGAACAAAAGAACACAAATAGAACAATAAATGACAATCTCAAATTACAATTATACATATAAACATGTACAAATATCTACTATTATAACCTCCTAATGTCAACATATTCTTAAAAGAATTATCATGTTAACCATACATTTAAATTTAGGTAATAGTATTCTCAGAGAGTTTGCAAATAATATGGTACAAGTAAATTAAACAACCACATAACTATTTATCTAACATTCTACATAAATACTTAAAATAATTTGTCAGAGGGCTATATAATCTGAGCGAGGTGATCAGAGCTTTTTTGCTTGTGTTTTTTTTAGCACTATCTAATGAAAGTTTTAACATCTGGAGTTCTTGTTTGAATACAGACCATAATGGCTTAGATTAGCCATATCTGCATTTATGTATAAAGAATTTTAATATTATGATAATGTTATTAACAAAGTATTCATCTTTTTTTATTTCTGATATATATCCATACAAGTTATTCTGAACGGAGAAGGAGTCTATGTTCATGGATTTGATGGTCAGGAGATCATGAAGGGTTGGATTTCCATAATGTGTTCACAGAATGATAGAAATAAAATAAATGTTCTGTTGTTTCAGGTTCGTTACATATACAGTATAAGTAAATGAGTCCCCGTGGCTCAACGAGGCTAGCCTGTATAAATAAAGGTTGAATGAATGAATGAAAAAATAACAGTTATCACATTCAAATTTAAAGGACAATATATTATTTAGAGTTTTGAAATGTAATTATTTATATTTAGGTGGAAGAGGGAAACTCAGATATTGTGTCATTATTTTTATTATTTCCTTCTTATCGTAGAAATCATGAAACTTTCTTCTTACCTGACCAGTACAGTACTGTATATTATTTTTATTCCTCTTTGACTCGAGTCTTGGTGGATGATGTTTTTCTCTGACCACTAGAGGGCAGCATAGATCAGGGTGTCCTTTCACTGCCACTGAGGACAGGAGAGACTGGACATGTCCATCCCACTGACATGTTTAGCACCAGGTCTCAGCCTCGTAGGATCAGACAAAATAGTTGGACATAAAAAAAGAGCATCAGAGACAATATTTCCCCTTTGTGTGTTTTACATGAATTATTTTTTTAGATGTTAATGACAAGCTCGATGATGTAATTTGAAGGGATTTCTCATGAGGTGTTCGAATGACCAGTCTCTCTTAGAAAAATGATGATTTATTGACAGACACACAGGTTTACAGGTTAACAGAGTTACATCATGAATAAGCAATTCTTTGTGCACATAGAATTGTGAGCATTTTGACAGACCTGTCCTAGGCGAGGTTCCTCAAAAAGTGCTAAAGATATCTCAGATGTTTTGGAGTATAAAGATGCAGCTTTGAGCTTCTCTGGTCTCTGATTGGCTTAGAGCACTGATAAGGAGTCCTGGAGCCTCTCTGCTTGTCAGTTCTATGACCTTGTAGATTTGTAACTGTGGTGAGGCGTCTCTTGAAACTGCGCTCTTTGTTCTGCTTATTTGCTCAGTAAGAGAGTTTTAGAAATGTACCATTAGATGTGTCCTGTGTGCGATATTAATGTAAATTAATGTCCAGATCCATGTGTGTGGTTCATAAGTACTACTTATTTAGTAGTGTGATTCATTCATTGTTTGTGTGTCTGTGTGCTCTGATCTCCTCAGAAGGCCAAGAGAAGCACAAAGGGCATCTGCCCGCTTAGCATGTTATCTGCATCTGAACATCCTGTTCGTTAGATCTAAAAGTATGTCTTATAATGTTGTCTAATTGCATAAACATATGTAAAACAGTTGTGAATACCTTGATTATAAAGCACTCGTGTGTTAATCATATACAGTAGTGTATTCGATTCAAATGGGATTAACATATAGAACCTCTAAACGTGTGTATTTCACTTCACTCCCTCTCTCGACCGATCAAAGATCGGTCGAAACCAACAGCTGAACTCCAGGTGGGCCCCCTGAAGAGGACCCCAATTCCAACACCACACCTCACACCAAATAAAATCACCCAAAAACAAAAATCAACCAAATGTAATGCAACCTCCATCTGACTCCAAAGTTAATCAATAACCCCAACACCAAAACAATAATCACAATCCACAAACCACTCCATCAAGACACAAGAGGGTAAATGTAACCATCCCTTTAACCCCATCCTTGGAGAGCTCTGCCTGACCCCCATCAACTCCACAGGTATCTGGACTCGGCCAAATACCTGTGTGCCCTCTCATCCGGCAGAGAACTGCGTCTCTGACCCCAAAATCAACCCTCTAGATCAACAATCAAACACACCATACACATCCCAAATTGACCCCATTATTAATCAACTAATCTATCTAAGAATAAAACCCCTGCCAGTATCTATACCAGCCTAATCTACGAAATCATAATATAATCATCACTGTGACGCCATCATCCCACCTCAAAACAAAAATGAAACATGAAACACACCGGAAAACAACAAGACATCATAGAATTAATGTGATTATCCCAAAAGCAACGCCCCTCCATTCCATCACCAAACATCCCCCGCCACTACAGGTATCTGTTCTCTGCCAAATACAGGTGAGTTTGTGCGGCAGGCGATGGCCTGCACCCCGCCTGCACCAGGGGAAACGCCGTCCCATAATCCTCCACCTCCCTGGAAGCAATCATCCTCGAGATCTTTGCCCGTGCACAAGGTGTAACACACCCCATAAATAGGCAGAACAGAACCAGAATCGCTAGTGGCAAGGCCAAGAGCTTGACCAACACCTGTTGCCATGACCCTCTCGTGAACCAAGACAGTGCATGCCACAGCCCTGTGTGCGCCTCCTCCGTCTGATGCTCCTGAAGCTCTTTCAGATGGCGCAGGGCCGCTGTCACCCTGACCTGCGGATCTGCAACAGACGCATCAGGTATAAAGGTACAGCAGGTGTTATTATCAATCATCTCACACACTCCATTAACAGATGCCTTAAACAAATCCAGCAGCAATCTATGATGTAAAGACACAACATACATGGCCCACCGCTCTGCAGAGGTGGTCCCTAACGTCTGCACCGACTCATAAATGAACATCCCAAATTGGTAATCTAAAGATTCCATGTGCAACAGGTGGTCCCCGACCTTTGATCCCGGGAAGAAGCTACGCTTCCATTCCACTGGGACCTCTGAACCCCAAGAAGACTCGAGCTGACTGACGTCAGAAGTCTTTGATTGTCCCACATAGTGAGAACCGTTGCTCAAAGACACCAGGTACGACCCCTCTGTAACCGCAACAGGTGCACAGCACCCAGTCCAGTTCACTGGCAAGGTCAAGAATACCTGATGTCCACACAGCCATGCCAAGTCCTCAACCGGATACGTACCATTGCTGCTAGGCACACTCATGAATTCCCTGCCCGGATGGTACACCGCTCTGCACCTCTGCTCAGGGAGTGACCCCACTACCACCTGATATGAGTCCTGATGATGGACGCGGTGCACACAGACAGGAAACCGTCCGCTGGATGGCCATTCTACAAATTGAGCTAACACCATCGGGTGTGATAATGTACTCAATTTGCACCACTTAGGCTGACATTGCAGGTGCTCCATGTAGAATCCTCTGGAGCTCATCTGCAGAACACAAAATGATAACATCCGGTCAAGAGGTTTAAACTTCAAAGGTAGCTGCGATTCCGCGACAGGGAGTGGGGTACAGATGTAAGAGTCAGACCTGTGACGGCTTCTGGCCAAAAACTGCGCATACCTGTACCAAGAGTTCCTCTGAAAGACTTCAGAAAAATTCATCGATAGATGACCAGCATCCTGTACCTGCGTCCATGTCCCCTGCATGAGGACATCTCTCTCGCTCCTCTGATGAGGTACAGGATGACAGCTTGGATGACCTGGTATCACACAGAAATATTCCAACAACAAAATAGTGGAAACTATAATCACTGACCCCACACCTGCAGCTACTATTAGCCTCTTCTGCCCCTCAGCCATGCTCGATGTAGTTCGAAATTCTCTACAGTGTCAAACTTTAAACCTTAGAATGTGATGAAACACAACAGAAACACAAATTACCCCCTTCTCATTAAAATCTGCAGAACCTGAAAAAGAAAATACACATGAAAAGCAGTGTGGAAACCCAACCATCAAACGCATGCACAGTTTACAAAATCTTCGTCTTGTAATTTATAATTATTATAATTAATTTTTCTTTTAATCTTTATTATTCAGGAATCACTGGAACCGCACCTGTAAAAAATACATCCTCACAATGAATAAATCACTCACCCATTGAATTTTGAACCAGGAATATGAAAGTGGTCAAAAACCTCTAATATTTTATGATTTAACGCTGAAATTGAAAAATGTAACTCCAAACCCTTGAAAGTTAGACCTGGAAACGATGTGTTGTTCTGCTGAATTCTAATTTTAAATATAAGTAAGTCTAATTGATAAAAGTTAAAAGTTAAAGTGTAGCATCAAATTGTTGACCTAAACCAATTCTAAGATAAGAAATGGTCATCAATTTTATATTAAAGGTGAAATCAAATATCTAATCCTAAATGTGTGACCTTTAAACTGTGTGCTTTAAAATTTAAAGTTTAAAATATTGATGATTCAATAATGCAAAATAGAAACCTCTGTAAAGTTTAAAACACTGTGTCAGTCTTTCTGAATCGATTTAACCCTTGGTTTTCTGTTCTGTTCCGATGTTTGTTGAAAGATGTATTCTTCAGAGGTCACCACCCTTTTCCTTGGGCTGCAGATTTGCTGATGATTAATGCCAGGTGGGTTGTGTCCAATACCCCGTTCCCCTGGCGGCAAACACTGCCCCTAACCCAAAAGTGAATGGTCGACCCCCTCTTTTATGCTCCTGTTGGTGTGGCTTGCCTTGTTAAGCTGCAATCATGCAGCATGCGCTCTTCTCTCAAAGCAACAAGGCAGACAGGCCTGGCACCAGGGGGAACTGTTTCCCTATCGTTCTGGTGTCCTTGCAAAAGCAAGCACAAAGATGCTCTCCAGGAAGACAGGTGTTTTCAGGAAGCTCCACCACTCGAACCAGAACACCTCACGAACAGATGACTTCCACGGCAGAGGAAGTGAGACGATGGAAAGATGAGAAACGATGCAAAGATGAGACCCACACCTTCCTCGAACCCGATCTCAAGGATGAAGATGCCGGGCAGCCCACCGCTCTTGTGGACCACTCCCTCCAGGTGCAAAACCAACCCTCTCAGCTGTGCAGCCCCGACCGAGCTGCCTCCCTTGATGTGATGACCTTTGAGACCCCTTTTCCGGACCCCTCTCAGGCTGTGGCTCTCCCTCTCTGGCGAGGAGCTAGTGATGTGCGCCTCTACTGCTCAGCTGTGCGCATTCCCCCTTTGGCTCAGGCCACTCTCTTCTAGAGGCCCTGAGAAACACCCCAGGTGTCAGTGGACCCTCCGGCCACGTCCAGGCTTAGCACTCTCAGGTGTAACGGATTCAAAGGTCTGTAGATGGAAGCTGGACAAACAACTATTAGTCTCTCAAAATACATTATATGCGACATTACAACAACCCTTACCCCCTATCTACAGATGACCTCAGCCCTAACGGCCATTTTGTAAAGCCCCAAATCAATTAATTTTAGTCTGTGCACAGATTACAGCCAATTTTTCAAAAGTATACTAACATGTTGAGGCCTAAGTATTTCTAACATTCCCTAGATTTGCATTGCTAAAGTGTGTACCATTATCTGATCTAATTTTTACAGGAACCCCATGACATGTAATGTAATAATTTATTAAAAGTTTTAGGACCGGTTTGTTGTCTTCTCTTTTGATTTTTTTTTTTTTTTTTGCCCCTTGTCAGCCGGTGAGTGCGGCACACCAGCCATAAATTTCTGAACCCTTTTACCGGTTCGAGCATGTCTGTACAACCAATTATTATCTCATGACCCGGTGTCATCACGGTCGAAAATTCCTAGTTCGCGCGACCTCCTCGTCTGTTGAGCCTCACGCAATGAACGCACGGCGCAATGTTCTGATCAGAGAATCTAAATGTGTGTGTGTCACCAGCTGAAATCCTCTTCAGCTGGTGTGCTCCACACGCGCGAGTTGCTGCTCCTCAAAATCTTCTTCTCTTCCATGTTCTGGATGGTCCAGCCACACTGCTTTCTCTTCACTGAGGAGCCGCCCCTGTTGACAGCGAGCCACAAAGGCCTCCTCCCATCTCATGGCCCTCTCTTCTTCTGAAGTGACCATCACCATCTGACTCCAATTGATGTATCCCGATGCTCTTTTTGCTTCCAAATCAGCTTGACAGTTTCATTCTTGATGTTTATTTATGGTCTGTGTGTTGGTTTTGTCAAAGCTGTGTAACCATATCGCACGTCTGCTTCCTTTTGTCTCCCTTTGCTGTTCAAAAACCCTCTCTAGTCCACTGAACGAGCTTAGTTAGTGCTGCACCCAAAGTTCACACATAGCCCTGCATACGCCCTCTGCGCTGACTGTGTTCCTCTTTCTGCTTCAAACCTACCATCGCGTCAAAACACTGATCTGTCTGATGCCCCTTACCCAACCAGCAAAGGTGGGCACAGACCGCTAGGGGAGCGCTAAATCGCTATTCCGCTTACAGTGGACCTAAACTTTTTGTCAGCGTTTTTGTGAATTGACTAACTTTTATAATTCATAAGCGGATTTCTGCTATTTTTATTTAAAATGCAGTACCGCTAATAACTAATTATCTATCAGTAAAAACCAATAAACTTATTTACAAGCTCATAATGCTGCTTGTTTTACCTTTTTCCCTACCGTAAACAGCAGAGAGGAGGAGGGTGTGAGGGTGAGGGAGGGTTGGAGGGGGGAGGGAGCAGAGGGGGGGATCTACCATGTAGGTAAATGCCTGGGGATCCCATCAGCATGAGGCCCCGGCCCCGCCGCGCCCCGGCCAGTCACCTAATTCCTAACATTGATCCTGCTTGTTAATCTACATTTAACATCACGTTCGGGGTCACCATGTTGAAGGGATTTCTCATGAGGTGTTCGAATGACCAGTCTCTCTTAGAAAAATGATGATTTATTGACAGACACACAGGTTTACAGGTTAACAGAGTTACATCATGAATAAGCAATTCTTTGTGCACATAGAATTGTGAGCATTTTGACAGACCTGTCCTAGGCGAGGTTCCTCAAAAAGTGCTAAAGATATCTCAGATGTTTTGGAGTATAAAGATGCAGCTTTGAGCTTCTCTGGTCTCTGATTGGCTTAGAGCACTGATAAGGAGTCCTGGAGCCTCTCTGCTTGTCAGTTCTATGACCTTGTAGATTTGTAACTGTGGTGAGGCGTCTCTTGAAACTGCGCTCTTTGTTCTGCTTATTTGCTCAGTAAGAGAGTTTTAGAAATGTACCATTAGATGTGTCCTGTGTGCGATATTAATGTAAATTAATGTCCAGATCCATGTGTGTGGTTCATAAGTACTACTTATTTAGTAGTGTGATTCATTCATTGTTTGTGTGTCTGTGTGCTCTGATCTCCTCAGAAGGCCAAGAGAAGCACAAAGGGCATCTGCCCGCTTAGCATGTTATCTGCATCTGAACATCCTGTTCGTTAGATCTAAAAGTATGTCTTATAATGTTGTCTAATTGCATAAACATATGTAAAACAGTTGTGAATACCTTGATTATAAAGCACTCGTGTGTTAATCATATACAGTAGTGTATTCGATTCAAATGGGATTAACATATAGAACCTCTAAACGTGTGTATTTCACTTCAAATTACATCGTTAGTAATTAGTAATCGTAATTACATCAATTACATTAGTTTGTGTATTACAGTTAGAAAAATTAAGTAGAATTATTCATTTTGTGATGTAGTTTGTGTATTACAGTTAGATAAATTAAGTAGAATTATTCATTTTGTGATGTAGTTTGTGTATTACAGTTAGTAAAATGCTGGTGAAGATTCTCAGTCGTCCAGGACATGATAAAATCAAAAAAGGCGTTCAATACAGAATCAACTGGACTTTATTTGTAACAGAAAACGTTTTGACTTCTGTCCAGAAGTCTTTTTCAATTCTGAATGAAAGGAAGCTGTGAGACTGAGAAGTTTTATACAGGCTGACAAGCCACGCACCAACATATGAAATTGGAAACTGAAATAACCCCACACCATACTTGAGATAACATGCCTATTCTATTTAAATTGACAAAACAACACATCACAGCTTAAAGAAGGGGGTTTGTAACATATACATGTAAATTGAAAGATCACACCTTAACAGTAGGGGGTTCCCTTGAGGTCTCTGGTAGAAGACACAAAACTGTATGTAAATTGACAAAAAACACCTCCCAAACAACAACAGAGGCTACTCAGAGAAACTTTGTTAGGCCCTGTTTACACGGACACTGTGTGGGGGAAACGCAACTTTTGGGTATGTTAATTAGGTTGAAAGTTTTGCGTTGACATGGGCGAATTCTGTGGATACGACTCTCTCCCCCCCACCCCCGTACTCATGAATTTACTGTAGTTACCATGCTGGGCCTGTAGATGGCGCTGTGATTTTTGGAACCTTCACTACTGCGCATGCTGCCACTGCTGCCTGAGGTAAACAAAGCACACGAGGCAGCCTGTTTTCCTCTCTGGCTAAAAGTTCAGCTACTACAAGTTGTTGTCAACAAGTTAACAAGTTAAAGCTGGAATTTGGATAAGAGTCAACAGATTTGACACCAAGTGGGGCCGCTTCATCTGCGCACCAGTTGCTGACTGGACCGGAACCGAGTCAACATGTCTGACTTTAGTCCGTGAGAATCAGCTGATTTACAGCAGCGCTACAAGGTAAACCATGTTCTTAATAATCTTTCCTTGTGTTTAGTTCGATCACAGAACAACCAACTGAGGTTTTATTTTTATTTTTTTCCTGCGAGGTCGAAGCTGTTCCACGAAGCGGACCGGCGGTTCGGATGTGGGTCCAGTGGGATGAAAACAACAGAGTCCAGTTCATTAAAGTTCGGTTAACGTGTTTTTAAAAGTGTTCAATTTAATTCTCAGTGTTTGTGACATGAGTTTGTGGTGTTGAATAAATAAATAAATTAAAAATCAACCTGGTGTCTTCATTTTCAGCAGCATGTTAGGCATGACGTAACGAGTCCAGATAGCTTCATTTAGCTCAGATAAATGTAAATATCTCCCACGCTAACATAAATACTGTTTATTATTGTTAAACTGTTAATATATAGCACATTTAGTATGTTATAGTGCAGCGTGACACGTGAAATGTCCGACTGCCTCGTTAACAGCGACAACTGGATCCAGGCAGCTGGCTCTCTTCCAACACAGATGCAGGTAAGGTGTAGAATAATTAAATATGAGAATCAAAATATATTCCATCAGCTATAGTTCAGAAAGTGGTGCGTGTGTCCACTGTCCAGTCCACCGCCATTGTTAAAATGCCGGCTGTCTGCGCGTGCGTGCTGCGTGCATGTGTTCAAACAAAAGCTCCACGGGAGATGTTTACATTATCAACGGGGGGTCTGCGAAAAAGTTCCACCTTGAGAGCTGGGTTCAAAAACCATCGGAGTCAAAGAGGGGGGCCAGCAGCGTCGTGTAGGCGATAAGCAAAGTCGCAAAGAGAAAGTAGCGGTTACACTCAAAATATGCGCCGTGTAAACTGGCCCTTAGTCTAATTTACAGACAAGACATCTCTGCTCCCATCCGGTGTAAGACGTTTCGGAATCAAATCCAAAACTGAGGCCCTGTTTACACGGACACTGTGTGGGGGAAACGGAACTTATGGGCATGTTAATTAGGTGAAAAGTTTTGCGTTGACAC
>JBBPBX010045651.1:11486-26931 GCA_038048925.1 Garcialebias charrua | reverse complement strand
TTTTACAAATGACCGACGCGACGCAGAGAAAACTGTAAAAATAAGTCCTACAACGTGTGGGAGCACCTGACGCTTCACAAAGATAAAAAAGCTTTGAAAAGTGACGACGCGACACGAGATAACCACGCAGATGAAATGTAAACATGACGGGCTTCACCACGGTGTGAATGAAGGAAGAGCAGCAGGTAAGTCAAAACATATTTGTTCTGTTTCAAAGAGAGAAAACGTGATGCCAGTGTCTCTGGCAGCTGAAGCTGCTTGTTTCTTAGCTGTGACAGAGAATGTGTGTGTTTTTATTTTTAATGTAACGATACAAGCAGTGTTTAAATGTGTTTTATAAATAAATCTAACACAAAGATGGTGATAATTTAATGATTTAGCTTCAACTTTTAATTTGCTGGCAAAGTCTGAAGTCACTGCATTGTATGGAAGGATGAATTGCATTTAAACAGGAATTACAGTAATTTATTCATCTACTCAAGTGTGTGTAATTAGTATTTTATATTTGTGTGTGTGTGTGTGTGTGTGTGTGTGTGTGTGTGTGTGTGTGCTTGTGCGTTTAACCAAGTGAAACAAGGCATTTCTTGAGTTACTGTAAATTATGATATAATACATATAAACTCTCTCTCATTCCAGAAAACAACAAACAATGACAGCCTTCATGATGGACAGACATCATGCACACCACCACAGCAAGCAGCAGAGACTGAAAGATCCTTACATGAACGTCACTGACATGAGGCCTCTGTCGATGGTTGAAGACGAAGACTTCACTGCCATGATGCACACTTTTAACCCAGGTTACAATGATCCACACTTGTAATGGTAAATGGACTGTACTGTACTTATATAGCACCTTTCTATCTAATTGATACTCAAAGTGCTTTACATTGTTTATAGTAGTGTAAAGCACTACATGTCCTCATTTACCCATTCATACAGCACTCTACTAGATTACAAAGAACAAATCATTCTAAAGAGACTAATCAGAGCTTTAGCTCACATTCATACACCAATGGGGCACAAACATGGGGTTCAGTGTCTTGCCCATGGACACTTAGGCATGTGACTGCTGGTGGATTCCAACCCTCAACTCTTGCATTGGAGGACGACTGCTCTAACAACTCAGCCACAGCTGCCCCATCCAGGTTAAAACAATCCACACCTTTAATCCAGGTTACACTTGTCCCTCAAAAACACATTTTACAAAGTAGCTACATTTTGTGCAGGTATAAATAATACATTTGTATATATGTTTGTGTACATTTATTTTTTATTGAAGCTGACTAACTTTATTTTTTAATTATTCAATATTTTACTAACAGAATAGTCAAGTAGCAACCTGTTTTTTGTGCGATTTGATATGTCAGTCAAATTTTGGAATAAAGAGGTGATAATTAAAACTTGTTTCCTTTTTTTTTTTTTTTTGCCGATTCATCGATGAATCGAAAAAATAATCGGCCGATTAATCGATTATTGAAATAATCGTTAGTTGCAGCCCTAGATAAAGCGCTTGCCTTCCGTCCCAAACCCCACGGGTTCAAATCCCGCATGGTACAACTCTTTTAAAAAAAAATTTTTATTCATTCCAGATTAAAAACACACAAGAAAACTATTTACAAAAACAGCGTAACTCTTGGAAAAAGTAGCTGCTGTTACAGACAGAACTCAAATAAAAACAGAGCAGGTTTACTGGATCTCTGCTGCCTGCCTCTCCACCTCCACACAGTCAGCGCAGCTGCGCTGAAACCACGCCCACGCACTGACACGCCCCCAGCGTTCCAGGGCAAGGCAAAATCATGTTTTTTCATGATTTTTGAGACTTAATTTTATAAGGTAAACAATGTTTTTAATCAGTCAGATTTATATGGGTGATTAATAACACATATTTATGCCATGTGACAAACTAAAAACACACATTTAATTTCACTTTACACGGTCTTTAAATTAAAAATTAACTTAAAACAAAAGCTTTTTATATCGAGAGTTATTTTGATGGGCTGGCCGATGTCTGATATTTAACTTTATCACTAATATATGCCAATACAGATACCATGCCTATAATATTGTGTAGGGCTGGGTGATATCTCTATATTTTTTAAATATCGAGATACTTTTTTTGGTGATGGAGGTTGAGACTACGTATCTCGATATAAACAATATACTGTAGTTTTATACTTGGAAATCCTGCCGTCTCTTTCTCCCAGGCGGCCCCCTCCTTCTCCCTACAAAGAATAACCAGAGCTTTATCACATTCATACACCGATGGGACACACAACAGAGGCAACGAGGGGTTCAGTGTCTTGCCCATGGACACTTCAGCATGTGACTGCTGGTGTAATCAAACCCCCCAACTCTCCCACTGGAGGACGACTGCTTTAGCCTCTCAACCACAGCTGCCCCCAGATGAAGAGGATTATTATTTAATATATGTAAATACCGTAGATGACTAAATAATAAACGATTTAATATATGTAAATGGTTTATTTTCAGGCATTTATTTTGTACCGTTACAGCTGTTAATAAATGTGCCTGTGTGACAATTGGGACAAAACTTTGACTCAAATATATTTTTATTATTACTCTATGGAAAGAAAAAATATTGAGATAAATATCGTATATCGCAATGTTTGTTAAAAAAATCGAGACATTAATTATGGTCCATATCACCCAGCCCTAATATCATGCATCCCTAATTTTGAAATAACAACGTAATTTTTGATAGGAACCTTTCTTATGCTTAGATGCAGCCACGCTAAAAATTTGGAAGCTGGTACCTCGCTTATTTTTCCAAATTATATAAATAAAGTTGGCTTGACTTATCAAGCTCACAAAACTGATGGAGGGTAAAATTCCCCTCTTTGCTGTGCAACGGGGGACAAAAATCCAGTGCAAATAACTTCAGAAGTCACCTAATTAGTTAATAGAATCCACTGAAGGTAATTTATTTTCAGTATAAGTACAGTATAAGTACAGTACATGTATAAGTACTGACTCCCTGGATCCCTTCCAATTTGCATACCGACCTAATCGCTCAACCGACGATGCCATCTCCTCTGCCCTTCACACAGCTCTCACACATCTGGACACGAAGGACTCCTATGTTAGAATGTTGTTCATCGACTTCAGCTCGGCATTTAACACCATCATCCCCCAACAGCTCATCCTTAAACTGGACAGTCTGGGGCTGAACACCTCAATGTGTAACTGGCTGCTAGACTTCCTGACCGGGAGACCACAGACAGTGCGGGTCGGGAGTAACACATCTAGCACCATCACATTGAACACAGGGGCCCCACAAGGATGTGTGCTGAGCCCCCTTCTATTCACCCTGCTAACACACGACTGCACACCATCGTACAGCTCCAACCACTTCATCAAGTTTGCGGACGACACAACAGTGGTGGGTCTCATCAGCAACAACGATGAGACGGACTACAGGAACGAGGTGAGCCGCCTGGCCTTGTGGTGCGGACACAACAATCTCACTCTCAACGTGGAGAAGACAAAGGAGATTGTTGTGGACTTCAGGAAGAAGGATGCCCAACATGCCCCTCTGACCATCAACAGCACCGCAGTGGAGAGAGTAGACAGCACCAAGTTCCTGGGAGTGCACGTCTCAAAGGACCTGTCCTGGAGCAGGAACACTGCAGCACTGGCAAAGAAGGCTCACCAGCGTCTCTACTTTCTCCGCAAGCTGAAAAGGGCTGGAGCTTCAACCCCCATCATGAGCACCTTCTACAGAGGTGCCATAGAAAGTGTCCTGACCAGCTGCATCACTGTGTGGTTTGGTGCATGTACTGCATCCTGCCGCAAGAGCCTCCAGCGCATTGTGAGAGCAGCTGAGAAGATCGTGGGCACCTCCTTGCCCTCACTGCAGGACTTACACAGCAAACGCCTCACTCGGAAAGCCCACTGCATGGCAGGTGATCCCACACACCCACTACACAGCTGCTTCAGACTGCTGCCATCAGGGAGGAGACTGAGGAGTCTCCAGGCTCGAACCAGCAGACTGAGAGACAGCTCTGTTCATCAGGCAGTCAGGATGCTAAACACTCTGCCTGCTCTGCCCCCCCTCCCATTTGAACTGCCTTAACACTAAAACTTTCTCACACATTACCACACAACACAAAGATTTTAACACTGGACTCTGTGTCATCAAACGGGTTATTCACTAAACTCTCGGTCATGTGCTCATACAGTTTGCACTACTTCTCATACTTGCACTAATGTTTGTATTACATCACTGCCTATAATCATAATACTGTTTACATTCTCTGTTTACATTTATTAATACTGTTTACTTTTATTACTACTGCTTACATGTAATTACTACTGTTTACATTTACACTACTCTAATATCTACACCACTGCTGATACATATACAGTGTGCTCTGAACGGTCTTATTTAGGGATGCCCAATGTGCCTTACTGCATATGCCACTTTTTGCCTCTATAACAACATCAACTACTACCTCATACATATACTGTGTACATTAACTCATACGCTGCTTTGCCACTTTGCAAATGTCAATGCTAGAAACCCTTAGTTTATTTTAGTTATACTTTTTATACTCTTTTTTTATACTAGTATGCAAAAACTCAGGCCAGTATTATGTTCATTAAATGTTTAATGTTTTAGTTTTAGAGTTGGTGTAAATTTTCATACTCTTATACCACTATGCAAAAAAACTCAGGACAGTGTTAGTTTTACTATTTTATGCTTATGTCTATTATTATATGTTTCAGTGTTTCAATGTTTAGATGTTTACTGTTGCACCGAGGGACTGAGAGAAACGCAATTTCGGTCCTGTGTATGTCCTGTACAGTACATATTGCAGATCTGACAATAAAGTTGACTTTGACTTTGACTTGACTTGAAGTGTTCTGTGAAGGGCTCAGACCATCGGTATAAAGATTACTAAACAAGCAGCATCATGAAGATCAAGGAACACACCAAACAGGTCATTTAATGGGTTTCTGAAGCTTTGAACACATTACCCCTTGAACCTTTATAATAAATGCTAAAGATGGCTGTTGAAAATAAAATAAGCTGAAATAAAACTAAATGTAGATATTCTGCAGGCTATTGGTCATTTAAAAAGATCAGTTCATTCAATAACTTACAGGTTCATAAAATAATCAATATAAAAATATTAGTGTCAACTTAGTAAAAAAATTTCTCATAATTGTCATCTTTAAAGGGGACCACAGATGCAAAATTCACTTTTTAATGGTTTTTTACTCAACTTTGGGTATGTTCTTCATTCATTCATTCAACCTTTATTTAGTCAGGTAAATCTTTTGAACCTCATGGGCTCATTTACGAAAGCGACCTGCTAAAACTAAAGAACAATGAACAGCAGTGATAGAATTTCATTAAACAATAAACAAACAAACAATAAACAATAGAAAACAAAAAGAGAGAAAAAAACAAAAGATTTTTTTTTTCTTTTTTTTAACAAAGTATCAAAAAACTAGCAAAACATTATAAGGTAGACGTATAAAATCAAAGACAGGAACAAATCTGCATTGGTTTTTGCCAGGATTCCAACAGATTCTGAAAACCATTTAGAGAAGTCAAGGTCGAGAGCTTCAGATCTTTTTGTAAGATATTCCATGAAGCAGGAGCAGAGTAGGAGAAGGCCCTTTTTCCAAGTTCAGTCCTCACTGACGGAACACTGCAGGTAATCATGTCCTGAGAGCGCACACTGTAGCTGCACTCACGCAAAGACATGTAGGAGGAGATGTATCGCTAAAAAAACATAAAAAAACAGTCCTAGTGCCAAAAAATGCACCCAGTGATTTACTCTAAGTATCCAAAAAAGCTAAGTCTGGTCCTCTGGACATTCAAAAAACAAAACAAAACAAAGCAAAAAAACAAAAAAAAAAAAAAAAAAGTCCAGAGGACCAGACTTAGCTTTTTTGGATTTTTCTACCTGGATTATTGAGCATGCATCAGGGTACTCTAAGTATATTTATTTTACTGTGATAAGATAGATTATGTTTTCAAATCCTGCGGTTTGTGACGTCACAAACCCACCTCAAACCTGAATCCAGCCCCTCACCTAGCAACCCCTGTTTAGGCTCAACCCACTTCAGTATTTAATACGTGACGGTTGTTTTTCCTGAGTTCATGTCAGCACAATGGCTAAAAATGTCACAGAGTCTAGCCAGCTCTCATAGTGCTGAGACAAAATGAGCGACAGACTCACCCGGCCGCTGCATCCTCTGACGAAACTCGAAGCGGTACATCCGCGGCTCCGCCCGGAGCTGAAGTGAGTCCTCAGTGCGGCCGTAGCCGTGACATATTTATTGTCCGCTAACGTGAGCGTTGCAAAGATTCTCTGACCCTCCTGGACCAGACAATGGCAGAGGAGCGCGCACTAAGCAGATTTAAAATTGATAGTTTTCTGATGGGAGTCTTGAATGAACAGCGTTTATTGCCTTCTCGTTCCGTCTGGCAGCATGTTGCAGTGTGTGTGTGTGTTGGTTTATGTCTCATAGCAGGCCAATACACTAGACTACGTCCCGCTAAACCACATTGACAAACCTGTGTGTGTGTGTGTGTGTGTCAGAACCAGAGTCGGGCCAGAGCCCGGACTCTCCTGCACAGATGCGGGGATTGTCGCGCGCATACACCGCTACGTCCCGACAGGTCAGTGTGTCCAAAAGCCAGCAAATAATCCTCAAACGCCGTCAGCCATCTGTCCCACGGGACACGCAGGAAAGGTTGCGGTGGGGGTAACGTGTTCGGACGTCCTCGTCTGCCTTTGGAGGGCGGAGTTAATGTAAACAGATTTTTGAAGGGCGTGGCCTTCAGAGCTCATTATCATAAACAGCACGTTCAGAACGGAAGTCAGAAAAGGCACAACTAGAAAGGGGATATTTTATTATCTAAGAATAATTTTGTGTATTAAATTGAATGAACATGGTCTGGGTAGCCCACAGAAATACCCTACAAAATTTTAAAACCTATATTTGGTCTCCTTTAAGAATAGAATAGAATATATCTTTATTGGCATCGTCATTGCACCGGAGCACAGAACATTGCAATTGGCGCACGCCCGTCCTTGAGAGGGGACATGCGCACGGAAGCCGCAGCAGAAATTAATCCACGCCGCCAACAATCAGATATGGAAAAAGGAAGGTTACAATAGGGGGTAATCAGTGGTATTCAAAAAAGAATCTATCACAGTCTGTCCTTAAAGAACATTCTGTGATACAGACAAAAAACTACCAGTCATATAAGCACAGATAAGACAATCACATGTTGCATTTTGGTGGCGAAGCAGAAAAAGTCTGTGAGCACCGTCCAGAAAGTGCACAGTTTCTGTAGATGGACCCAGCCGGCCTTATCTGGGGCACACAAGCCGTTTTCGCATTGCATGGCCCTCCCCAGTCCGGCTCGTCTCTGGTTGGCCCAGAGCCAGCCCTGGCCCGCCTCCGTTCATTACGCACTGTCCGGAGAGCAAGCCTTGAAGTGGGTGGGGTGTTCTCTTGAAGTGGGTGGGGTGTTCACTTGACGTGGGTGGAGTGTTCTTGTGTGCGCGCTTACAGTGTTTTAAGAGAGGACACCCCTAAAAAAATATTTGTTAGCTGAATATATATATTAGTTTTTCTGAGTTTAATTTTTGTTAATAACTGATTACAAATCAGCTTATGTATCAGCTTATGTTAGAACGTAAATAACACGAAGCGCGCACCCATTTCCGCCTTTCCGCGCGACCTGAATGTCATTAAAATATAACTAATATTGTCTAACTCTTGCGCGCAGCCAGGGTTTTAAAATATAACTAATAATCTCTAACTTCTACGTGCAGCTAGAATGTTAAGAGGAGTGATTCCTATATAGGTAAAGTGGACACCTAAAAATCCAGTCCGCCGCTGTAGCTCAGAGCGATCGCCAACTGCTATTACACTCTTTTATCTTGACCGGGTGAAGCGGGTTCGCTTCCCACCTGGTACGAAGTAATTTTACTTTTTTTTTATTGGAGTAAATAAAAAGGAGTTGTGTTAACCAAACAAACTCCTTTTTATTTACTCCAATAAAAAAAAAGTAAAATTACTTCGTACCAGGTGGGAAGCGAACCCGCTTCACCCGGTCAAGATAAAAGAGTGTAATAGCAGTTGGCGATCGCTCTGAGCTACAGCGGCGGACTGGATTTTTAGGTGTCCACTTTACCTATATAGGAATCACTCCTCTTAACATTCTAGCTGCACGTAGAAGTTAGAGATTATTAGTTATATTTTAAAACCCTGGCTGCGCGCAAGAGTTAGACAATATTAGTTATATTTTAATGACATTCAGGTCGCGGCGGAAATGGGTGCGCGCTTCGTGTTATTTACGTCCTAACATAAGCTGAATTGTAATCAGTCATTAACAAAAATTTAACTCAGAAACACTAATTCAGCTAACAATTATTTTAGGGGTTTCTGTAGTTAAATATTAATGAAATCAGCTCGCGCTGAGGTTGTTGTTTGAATGAGTCCCGCCCCTGCTGCAAACAACAAATCAAATGTGAGCAGTACATGACGTCAAACTGGGTCCGTGGGGCCGGCCCGATAAGAACCACGGTGGAGATGGTTCCAAAACGAGGGCGGACCCCGGGCGGAAAAGGAAAATGCGAACATGCCGAACCCGGGTTAGAAGCAGGGTGGAGCCGGGGAGAGCCCTGCAGTGCGAAAACGCCTACAGAGAGCTCTCGTGGGGGTGGGGGGGTACGACAGTTCTCTCCATTAGCTCAGACTCCAGGAGAGATTTGCAGTCAGCCTTTGTTCAAGGTTACTTGGGGTGTCCCGATTAGATTAGTTGATTTATTTATTCTTCAGGGCAGGCTACAGTGTACTCTCACTGTTAGCCTTGAGTCCAGGTGCTGTCTGAAGTCCAATTCGTCCAAATTATGTGAGCTTTCATTCAACCCGAGCTACAGGTCCCCGTCTCCTCCCTGGTGAAGCCCGCTCGGCTGTAAACGAGTCCCAAACCGCACTGCAGGTCTGCGGTCCTCCACGACCGTTCCCATCGTGCGATTAAGCTCGAACAACAGCTGGTTCATTGAGGTCACAGCTCGGATCAAAGACTCGTTCTGAGCAGGAAGTTTCGACAGCGCGTTGATCGCCGCGGAAGTCTTCCTTAGTTTCCAGTAGCAGAAGCCCCCGCACAAGCCAAAGAGCAGCGCACCTGCTACCATAAATCCAATTATATACAGATCTTCCACGTCCTCGACTGAAAGAACGGTCAAACACATCATTTTCCACTCGCCCCAAGAATCCGAGATGTATCCGGCCGCATGCGTGTCGAGAGGGCACGCTGGTTCTCCTGGTCCGGAGCGCCTCGTGGAAAAAAAATTATCGATAGAGGAGAAAGCCCACGCGGTTAAATCCATGTTCCAAATTGCTTCGAGTGAGCACTGAAGAGTTGCAGACGAGACAAAAGAGCAAAAGCAAGGAGGAGGAAAACTTTAGGGCAGGAGAGGAGCAGAGAAGCGACCTGCTTCGCCAAGAGCCGGAAGTACTAGTTAAGTACTAGTTTAAATCAGATAACCCAAAGATTGATACCAAGCCTTGCCGCATTTTGAAGTGTCCTCCAGCAGATCACTGAATCCTTAGTTTCTCCTGACATATTCAGTGGTGTATGAATGAGAATTAAAAAAAACGTCTGTATATAGTGTAAATGTATAACAGGAAAACGTATGAATGGGTGAATGTAAAGCATACTGTACAGTGTTTTGTACAGCATAGCTGAGGCTGAATAGACTATAAATATAAAACATTGAACATTTCTGCTGGGTTATACTGACAATGACATGAAAATTATTCAGTCAAGAAATATGACAACAGCTCCAATAAATTTCCTAAAACACATCACTGCCAAGCAGAGCTGGTTCAATGTGATCCCATCAGGAGCAAAATGTGCCTAAAAGTGACAGATGACGATTATGTTAATACAAAACTTAACACAGAAACTTATTGTGGTGGAGAACCATGTTGAGGGTGGTGAGAGGGGTAGCTCACAGTAAGGGAAAGTTCAGATCTTTCCAAGTGAGTTTGTGGAAAAGATGTAGCTTGTGCTTTGAACAACCAGTTTGGAGAAATAGAGTTTAATTATGACTGGATTAACAAGCTAATGGTTAGTCAGAGCAGGACCAATACCGTACTAGAGCTGATTGTTGTATCTTAAAGCAACATCAATCTCTAAAATTTCATAGCTGTCCATGCATATGCAATTTTATAAAACTTTTCATTGCAGCAATTTCAAACTACAGTATTATAAAAAATATTGTGTTATTCCAGAAGGAAATAACCTGGGCCACAAATTAAATGCTACATCTAGCTACTGATTTTTGTGCTAACAAATGATCACAGATTTTTTACACTAACAACAGAATAAAAAATGACAGACAATGATGGAAAAGTTCCCACAAAACCCACACTTTCAAAAGTAAAAACTATGTTTTAAGGTCTTTGAGAGAAGAATTTCAGTTTTAGATGAAAATATTTGATACTTGGACTAAGTATCTTACAATGCTCTATTTATACTAAGAAAATATGGAAAACGCCGAGCCTAAAAAAACGTGCTGTTTTGGAGTCACGTGACACGTGTCAGAGAAGAAGTAATCGGAAGTTCTTGTATTGTATTGAATTGTATTGAAGCGAAAGAGGTCCAATAATGGTTAATATTTGTCTGTGTGGGGGTTGTTCAAACTCCAGTTTGCCTGGACATCGTGTCCATTGATTTCCTGCACCAAAAAACCAAGCTTTCAGAGCTTGGGTGAGGTTTGTCCGGTTGAAAAGGCAGGATTTCACCAACAGAAGCGTCACGACCAACTCTATACCGTCCAGCAGCTCGTAAATTGGAAGTACCGGTAGCCAGGGTATGTTTTTGAAGAACGTTTATTGGCAGAATATAATTCTATTTATTTTTTAGTTGAAATGGTTGAAAGTGGATTAGGAGCTATAAATTACGATATACACTGAACTTTACAGAAGCTAGCTCGAGACGATAGCATGTCTTAAAAATGAATAAAAATCGAATTTTATCTCAAATGTCTTCTACAGGCCATCAGTTTGTAAATAAAACTCATAATTACACTCTTGCAGCAGAAAAAATATCCACAGAGTGGTTTCGGAGCTATAAATTACGATATACACTGAACTTTACAGAAGCTAGCTCGAGACGATAGCATGTCTTAAAAAATGAATAAAAAAATCGGATTTTATCTCAAATGTCTTCTACAGGCCATCAGTTTGTAAATAAAACTCATATAATTACACTCTTGCAACAGAAAAAATATCCACTGAGTGGTTTAGGAGCGAAAAAACATTTGTTTAGGGAGCTAAAGATTAGGCTAATGTAGTTAAATCCTTCAGTGGTGTAATTAATGCTGTACCTCTATATTTAGGCTATACAGAATATAAATATAAACCATTTTTAGCTTTAGGTAGTATATATCTAGAAGTTATTTGGCTAGATATTTGATGTACCGTATTTTTCAGAGTATAGGTCGCACCTTTTTATCATTTTTTCATGGCCTGCGACCTATACTCCGGTGCGACCTATATATGGCTTTTTATAAAATAAGCTGATTTGTAATCATTTATTAACAAAAATTAAACTGAGACACACTCTTACAATAATGTCAGCTAACAAATATTTTTTTAGGTGTTTATCCTGCTAAAATTATTCATTTATTAAAGAAAAGTTCAGCTCAGACACATATTTGCTATAATTTTTTATCAAACAATTAATTGTTTTTAAGTGTTAATCTTCTTAAAAGCCTTGCTGTGCGCTCCTGTGGAAGAGACATTTGCAGCAGAGCTAAACACGGTCCACATTTTGACGTAGGTGCGACCTATACTCAGGTGCGACCTATATATGGATTTTTCCAATTCTTTGGCAATAATTGGATGGTGCTCCGAAAAATACGGTAATAGTCAGAGATGACATACTTATGTCAAAACAACTTTATAATCTGTCGCCTCCTCCTGGTGCGATGCCATATCTTTTCTAAGCTAAAGCAGGAATGTTCCCCTCCTGTGATGTCACTTCCGTTTTCCTGCTGGGGGGGCGCTTTTTTTAGAGAGAGTAGCGAGGGAAGACCAAACTTGTAGTTGTAGCACATTTAATTTTGAAATATGAGCCATATTTTTGATATAAATTAGAGTTTTAGACATATTTAGTTGAAAAGGCAACTTTTTCATTCAATTCAACCTTTATTTATACAGGCTAGCCTTGTTGAGCCACGGGGACTCATTTACAAGAGGGACCTGTCTCACTCACACCTAGGGTCAATTTAGAGTTACCAATCAGCCTAACATGCATGTTTTTGGACTGTGGGAGGAAACCGGAGCACCCGGAGAAAACCCACGCATGCACGGAGAGAACATGCAAACTCCACCCAGAAAGGCCCCCGGACCGGGATTTGAACCGGGGACCTGCTCGCTGAGAGGCAGCAGCTCTACCAGTTGTGCCACCGTGCTGCCTACATGTGTTTAAAGTGAAAGACGCACTTTAAATTACCTGAGTGAGACAAATAACAACACAGATTGTAATACAAATCAACCTCAACCAATATCAAAGTTCATGCTCAATAATCCAGATTAAAAAATCCAACAAATTTCAGTCAGATCATCTGGATGGCTTCTGTTTTGGTAGAGACGTTTCGTCCTTCATCCAAAGGGCTTCATCAGTCCAATGAGCCACAACAATTTCAGTCCCACAAGCAGCACACTCACATAGTGGACCAACCAGTTTGATGGTGATAAGATGATTTCTGGGGCTCGCCCTCTCCTGGGAGAGGTCAAACTGGTTGGTCCACCACATAGCCCCTTTCATAAGACGGCTCAGTCCGGTCCGGGCCTGATGCGTGTTCAGTCCTCCAACGAGCATTCAGAAAAAACACGAAGGCGGATAGGCGAGTAAATTTTACTCGCCTCTGATGCGCCCCTGATCCGCGAGCAGAGGTAGTATCAGGCCCGGATCTGTCGACTTGTGAAAGGTGTGGGGGTGCTGCGGCTTCAAACTGATTTGAATAATGGGAGGAATGATGACGTACTCTCCCGGCGCCCACTGTCGCGCTCTATTTAAATGTGTAAACAAGAACATGACATTTGTATTTCGCTTGCGCATCACTCGCTATTCTTCGCCGAATCTTTTTCTTTTTTTATTGATCATCACGGAAATGGCTAATTGGGGTGATGCCGAGACCCGTGTACTCCTGTCTCTGCGCGCAGAGGAGGAAATTAATAAGGGATTTACCGGTACAGTGAAGGATGGGGCCCTTCTGGAGCGGATTGCTGTACTGATGCGAGAGCAAAAAAAAAAGCATTCGGATAAGCACAACGATGTTCGCTAGCGTCGCCATGTTTGTTTACAGACACCTCTGCGGTCCCACTTTAAACACGCAGGCACCACGTCCTCTGAGCTGCAGATTTTCACCACGCCTCTTTTCAACCCGCGCTGCAAATCGTTTTGTGAATGCTCCATTGAGGCCGGGCCGTGGCCGGATTCAACTTTGTTTTATGAATGACCCGGGGAGGATTAAAGCCGGGCCGCTCTATGCGGCTATTGCGCGGATTTGACTTATGAAAAGGGCTCATGTGAGTGTCCTGCTTGTGGGACTGAGATTGTTGTGGCTCCTCGGACTGATGAAGCCCTTTGGATGAAGGACGAAACGTCCAAAAAAATAAAAAATAAAAAAGTCCAAATGACCTGACTGAACTTTGTTGGAATGGAACATTAACAAATGTTCATCTGGCTTAAGTCAGACTACATAATCTGCTGTAAACCTACTTCTGTTTCTGCACTGAAACAGATCTGATCTGTCTGTTTTTGCTCTGCTAAATGTCAGTGTGCCTTGATTGCTTATCACGTGGGTTTGGTAGCAGAAAGCAGCACCAATTTGGGGGTCTGATTAGTGTGAAACATCAATTATGCAACCAATCAGTGAATGCCTAGCTTCATTGTTACTGCAATTCTATTTTCTAAGTCGTTGCCTTATTTTCATCATTAACATCAGCTTTAAATAATAACCTTCAGTGCCCGGATAAGCCAACTAAAAATAAACACACATGACTACTATATTTACCATTACACTGTTACGATTGTGTTTATCTTTAGTCATTTTCGCAGAAACTCTGCAAGTGAGACATACTTTTATAATATCACTGCTTCACCTTTTCTTTTGGTGATACTGCACTAATGTAGCCTGATATCAGTGTAGGCTTTCAAACAGCATGCCTGCAACGCAGAATCAGAGGAGAGGGAACATTGCTGGCGTCAGAAGCAGCATGGTACCCTGTTCCAGCTCTCCATTTTAAACAAACACCAATTTGGCTCTGTGACCGCAACAAAAAAAGCATCAACTTGTTCAAGAAACTCTCTAAATTTTAGTAAAGAGGCAACAAAATTGTAATAGTTTTGCTATGAAATGATACTTTGAAACACTCACCACTCACTGTTTGCATCTCTTTTCTGCAACTTTTACTTTACAGCCAGTAATACACACACGTGAATATCTTTCACAAATATTTTAAAATAATTTGTAAGAAACAAGTGTGAAATACAGTTGTTTTATTAAAACCAGTTGACTTAGGAGAGGAAGAGATTTTCAAATATTCAAGGAATCATTAAAATTTAAAAAGTCTGAGTGTTTTTATCAAATTATCTACCATCTACTTATGTAAATTATCTACAAATAAATCTACTTATAGATTTTTGAACATGTGGATTTTTAATTTTGACCTTAATTTATACTCAAAATTATCTTAAGACAATTTTTAAGCAAAAATGCATGTTTTATGTTAAAAAAATGGACACTCTTCTCTTGCAAAAAGAGAACAACAAATGCATGGATGTTTCATAAAATAGAAAAAAAATATACATATATAAATTTTTATTTTTTATTAACAGATTTCAGCGGGGTCGGAGTGCTGCCTCTGTAGCTTCTTAGCTAGCATATCTGTATTGTGCTCCGCTAGCTTAGCAATACGTCAGTCTCAGCTGTTGTCAAGGGGGCGGCAGGCAGTTTGGTAGGCAGGGCACTCGGTTCTTTTGACAGGGTGGGGCGCCCTCCTTGTATAACTGTAGAGTGAACACTGGGCCTCTGTTATTATGCAAACAGGACCAGTCTCACATGATCCACACAAGACAACATATTTGTTTAATCATACATCATGACAACAAATTTCTCAATAACCTCTGTGGCCATTCACTAGGGGTGGGTACCGGCTCAGTTCTGCAAACGCATCAGTAGCTTCTGGACATATCTCCCACGTTTGTCAGGCAATCTTCTTTCCTTTACCACAGAAAGCAGACACTATAGCCGCTTTGCTACTGATAAATGCGACTCCACTGAACTCATCGCAGGTTTAAGTGATTTGCGACTGTGACTTGTTTCCCTGCTCTGTGGGTGGGATTGTCATTGCAAAGTGGACAGTATTTTAA
>JBBPBX010045651.1:0-11097 GCA_038048925.1 Garcialebias charrua | reverse complement strand
AAAAAGTTAAAAACAAAACAACTGGACTTTATTTGTAACTGAAGATGTTTCGCTCCTCATCCGAGATGGTGTGATGTGAATGAGTTTAGACTGTGGCAAAGCGCAATATATTGCAACCAGTAATGAAAAAGGGGAAAGCCCTTTTCTTGTCCTGTTAACCTGCTCTTCTCTAGTCCAACATAATCACACAGGTCACACACTGGAATTCATCTCAGTGTTTGGCCTTGTTCAAAAGTAACCTAAAGCTAAGAAACTAAGCTATATTTTCTAGCTAGTGGGGTTTATTAGATAGCATTTGAGACACTAAACAAAACACTACTACTAACTGTTGCAACAGGTAGTTTATTAGCAAAGGTAGATAAGCTGACAAATCGTATGCTGTGTTAAACAGCCCTGAAGTTACCAGAGAGCCCTGGTTGTGCATACCACTCACTTATTAATATACTTCATGTGATTTAGCAGTTCTCTTCTCTTAGCCTTTGTCTAAAAAGGCAACCTACAAGACAGCAGGTGGTTTGTATTTAGAGTTTTCCTTTTGTAGTAGGGGTTGAACGAGTACATAATTTTTAACCTCGACATTAACATAAAAAAACTCGAACGACGCTCGAGTAGCCGATGACGTCACAGTGTCTTACGATGCAAAATAAATAAATAAATATAAATGCCTAAAAACGTCTTTACAAAAAGAAAAAAAAGACCAACAAAGCATTGGGAGCATTTATTATGCTCCTATCATTTATCATACTGCACATAAGTCACAGGAAAAACAAAACTATTAGTTATATTAATAATATTAAAAGTGAAAGTATCCACAGTATTCCTACGTCCCATGATGCTTTGCGCGAAATGTGCACACGACTTCCGGTTGACCGGAAACACCGTTTGTTTACATGCGAGTAATACAGTTGAAGACAGTCCAAACTTTGTTGTTTTCGTTCATTAAAAATGTGGGAACACCACTCGTTTTGTTAAAAGAGGAGGGACAAATAAAAAGAAATTACAGATGTTACCTGATCGCGCAGACATAATTTAAAACGACATAAATAGCGAACGCGTTTGCTCCGGCCTCTCGGCTAAGGTTTGTTAGCAGCTATCCCGGCTAAAAATACCGGGAGCATCTGAGATCTATCGTTTTAAGACAGTAAATCTTCCAAAACGCTCATTAATATCCCTCCCCGAATAAAAAGAAATTACAGATGTGACCTGATCGCGCTGACATAATTTAAAAATACATACATAGCGAACGCGTTTGCTCCGGCCTCTCGGCTAAGGTTTGTTAGCAGCTATCCCGGCTAAAAATACCGGGAGCATCTGAGATCTATCGTTTTAAGACAGTAAATCTTCCAAAACGCTCATTAATATCCCTCCCCGAATAAAAAGAAATTACAGATGTGACCTGATCGCGCTGACATAATTTAAAAATACATACATAGCGAACGCGTTTGCTCCGGCCTCTCGGCTAAGGTTTGTTAGTAGCTATCTCGGCTAAAAGTACCGGTCGCGCCTGACATATATCATTTTAAGACAGTAAATCATCCAAAACTCTCATTAATATCCCTCCCCGAATAAAAAGAAATTACAGATGTGACCTGATCGCGCTGACATAATTTAAAAATACATACATAGCGAACGCGTTTGCTCCGGCCTCTCGGCTAAGGTTTATTAGCAGCTATCTCGGCTAAAAGTACCGGTCGCGCCTGACATATATCATTTTAAGACAGTAAATCATCCAAAACTCTCATTAATAAACCCTCCCTGAATAAAAAGAAATTACAGATGTTACCTGATCGCGCAGACACAGCCATAGAGAAGGATGCAGGAACACTCTTTCTTTGTTTTGGGTCCGTGTTGAAAACACTGTTGTTTTAGCCAAAGATTTAGCTTGGTCCGGTTGTTGGTGCAGCCGCGAACAGCACAGCAGGTACCTGAACCCCGGTAGGACATTTCAGTAAACGTTCCGTTTAAACAAAAGCTGTGTTTGCTCCGATAAAATGAATGAAAATAACTTTCAAAAACACCCGCGATCCATACTCCGCCTATGGAATATGGCACTTCCGGTGTCGGACAGGAAGTTCAATGCACATTCGCAAATACAGTGACACCCTCAGGAATACTGTGGATAGGCGATGAAAACCGAAACTTAAAAAAAAACAAATGGGGCCACAGCCACACCGTACCACCGCCTGCAGCTGTGCAATTTAGGTTTACTTTTAGAGATTGTGTTTATAGATTTTTGGTAGCTCTAGAGAGATGAATATTTGTTTTTTTTGTTTGTGAAACGAGAGAGAGGAAGCCGTTTTGGCCGTGTTATACTGTATATGGGACCTGCATTGCAACACTGCCCTCTGCTGTCACAATCTACTACAAAGAAAGTCAACACGAAGTAGCGCATTTTATAAAATTATAAACTGTTTTACCTTTTTGACAAGACGGCCTGCTCCATTAACATCCGTGCGCACACAGGAATCCATTTTGTAGCGTCTACTAAAAGCTAAAAGCTGCCCCGCGCGCTGTGAAATGTGACGTCACTACGGGTACCCGAGGTGGACAAAAAAGCCTCGATAGAAGTCAAAGCACTCGAGCTGTCGAAAACTCGGGTACTCTGTTAATGCACTATTTTGTAGCCTTTCCCTAAGAGGCGCAACCTACAAGGCAGCCGATGACTGGAATGGTATGTGCCAGAGCATGTCCACACGATGGTGGCCTGCACACTGCACCTCTGGTGCTTCAGTCTGCTCTGAAATCCCACACAATTTAGCCTAGGGTTGCAAGGTACCCAGTTGCCTATGGTGTGCCACTACAGACTTCAGTACCTGTGCATGTAGCACTACATCAATAAATTTGATGAAAACATGTACCAATTGGCACTATTGGCAAACTAATCTTTTTTTTTCAGCTGCTCACTTCTTCAGGGGTCACCACAGCAAACTAAAGGCTCCAGCATACTCAGGAGGACCTGAGTCTGAGGAGGTCCGCACATTCCGGATTAGACTCAACGCAGACGACCTCAAGCCATGTCCGTGCAAAGATCAATTTTTACGACCACGTACGTGTCCTCTGTGTTGCACAATAAACTGTTCGGCAACAGACTGTTTTGTATATAACACCAATGTATTAAATTCCCCTTCTTCATCCCTGATCTGATTTAATGGCCTTTTCTTTTGTTTTTTGACAAGAAATAGCAAGCAATCTCTTTCTCCTCCTCCATTGATGCCATGACTGAAATTGTAAGAAATGAAGGAATTTGTCACAACAGAATTCAAATCAGGCCCAGCGTGGCTGTGGGAGGGTCTAGAGATTTCCCGGTGGGCCGGTCTGATGTATGGGCTGCAGGGCCAGCGCTTCCTGTTTTTTTTTTTAGAACTTTTTATTAACAACATATAAACACAGAACACTGCTGCAGCTGGGATGACTGCTTTGGTTTGTTTTTTGTGACCTGTCAATCAATCCAGTAGGCGTGTCAGCAAATGACCAATTGGCAAACTCAATTTGTCCCGAAGGTAAACGCCCCTTGCCTGAAGAGCTTGGCTGCAGCCGATCAGGGTGTATGTTCGAGTATGAAGTCTCAACCGTCTCCGGACAGTGCGCACAGTTTTTGCACGGCTGACAGGACGCTCGTGTCTGTTTTTTACAGAGAAATATCACACACTAATGGTAAAATTTATGATATTAACAGCAGTAAAATTATAATAAAAATGTATAAGAACAACATTAAAATGAAAACACAGTAAAAAAATATATACACTAAGTCAGTACACACAGTATTTGTATTTTTGTATTTATTTATTCATTCATTCATTTCAGATTTGAAGCAAGAAGTTGAAATTACAATTCATCCATCCATCCATCCATCCATCTTCTTCCGCTTATCCGGGGTCGGGTCGCGGGGGTAGCAGCCTAAGTAGGGAGGCCCAGACTTCCCTCTCCCCAGCCACTTGGAGCAGTTCCTCCGGGGGAATCCCAAGGCGTTCCCAGGCCAGCCGAGAAACATAGTCCCTCCAGCGCGTCCTGGGTCTTCCTCTGGGTCTCCTCCCGGTGGGACGTGCCCGGAACACCTCACCAGGGAGGCGTCCAGGAGGCATCCTAACCAGATGCCCGAGCCACCTCAACTGGCTCCTCTCGATGTGGAGAAGCAGCGGCTCTACTCCGAGTCCCTCCCGGATGACTGAGCTTCTCACCCTATCTCTAAGGGAGAGTCCAGCCACCCTGCGGAGAAAACTCATTTCAGCCGCTTGTATCCGAGATCTTGTTCTTTCGGTCATAACCCAAAGCTCATGACCATAGATGAGGGTGGGAACGTAGATCGATCGGTAAATTGAGAGCTTTGCCTTTTGACTCAGCTCTCTCTTCACCACGACAGACCGGTACAGCGCCCGCTTCACTGCGGACGCTGCACCTATCCGCCTATCGATCTCACGCTCCAGTTTTCCCTCATTCGTGAACAAGATCCCGAGATACTTAAACTCCTCCACTTGGGGCAGGACCTCCTCCCCGACCCGGAGAGGGCATGCTACCCTTTTCCGGCTCAAGACCATGGCCTCGGATTTGGAGGAACTGATCCTCATCCCGGCCGCATCACACTCGGCTGCAAACCGCTCCAGTGAAAGTTGTAAATCACGAACTGATGAAGCCAGTAGGACCACATCATCTGCAAAAAACAGAGAAGCGATTCTAAGGTCACCAAAACGGATCCTCTCAACACCTTGGCTGCGCCTAGAAATTCTGTCCATAAAAGTTATGAACAGAATCGGTGACAAAGGGCAACCTTGGCGGAGTCCAACTCTCACCGGAAACGAGCCTGACTTACTGCCGGCAATGCGGACCAAGCTCTGACACCGGTCGTACAGGGACCTAACAGCCCTTATCAAAGGGCCTGGTACCCCATACTCCCGGAGTACCCCCCACAGAACCCCCCGAGGGACGCGGTCGAATGCCTTCTCCAAGTCCACAAAACACATGTAAACTGGTTGGGCAAACTCCCACGCACCCTCCAGGACCCTGCTGAGGGTGTAGAGCTGGTCCAGTGTTCCACGACCAGGACGAAAACCACACTGCTCCTCCTGAATCCGAGGTTCGACTATCCGACGGACCCTCCTCTCCAGAACCCCTGAATAGACCTTACCAGGGAGGCTTAAGAGTGTGATCCCCCTATAGTTGGAACACACCCTACGGTCCCCCTTTTTAAATAGGGGAACCACCACCCCAGTCTGCCAATCCAAGGGAACTGCCCCCGATGTCCACGCGATATTGCAGAGTCGCGTAAGCCAACACAACCCTACAACATCCAGAGCCCTAAGGAACTCCGGGCGAATCTCATCCACCCCCGGAGCCTTGCCACCGCGGAGCTTTTTAACCACCTCGGCGACCTCAGCACCAGAGATCGGAGAACCCGACCCAAAGTCCCCAGGCTCTGCTTCCTCAGTGGAAGACGTGCCAGTAGGATTGAGGAGGTCTTCGAAGTATTCCGCCCACCGACTCACAACATCCCGAGTTGAGGTCAGCAGCACGCCACCTCCACCATAAATGGTGTTGGTCTCGTACCTCTTTCCCCCCCTGAGACGCCGGATGGTGGACCAGAATCGCCTCGAAGCCGTACGGAAGTCATTCTCCATGGCCTCTCCGAACTCCTCCCACGCCCGAGTTTTTGCCTCAGCAACCACCCGAGCCGCATGCCGCTTGGACTGCCGGTACCTATCAGCTGCTTCCGGGGTCCCACAAGCCAAAAAGGCCCAATAGGACTCCTTCTTCAGCCTGACAGCATCCCTCACTGCCGGTGTCCACCACCGGGTTCGAGGGTTGCCACCTCGACAGGCACCAACAACCTTGCGGCCACAGCTCCGATAAGCTGCCTCGACAATAGAGGCGCGGAACACGGCCCACTCGGACTCCATGTCCCCCGCCTCCCTCGGAACGTGTTCAAAGCTCTCCCGGAGGTGGGAGTTAAAGCTCCGTCTTACGGGAGACTCTGCCAGACGTTCCCAGCAGACCCTCACGATACGTTTGGGTCTGCCAGGTCTGACCGGCATCCTCCCCCACCATCGGAGCCAACTCACCACCAGGTAGTGGTCAGTAGACAGCTCCGCCCCTCTCCTCACCCGAGTGTCCAAGACATGCGGCCGCAGATCAGATGAGACGACAACAAAGTCGATCATCGAACTGCGACCTAGGGTGTCCTGGTGCCAAGAGCACATATGGACACCCTTATGCTTAAACATGGTGTTCGTTATGGACAATCCATGACGAGCACAGAAGTCCAATAACAGAACACCACTCTGGTTCAGATCAGGGGGGCCGTTCCTCCCAACCACACCCCTCCAGGTCTCACTGTCATTGCCCACGTGAGCGTTGAAGTCCCCCAGTAGAACAAGGGAGTCCCCAGGAGGCGCACTCTCCAATACCCCCTCCAAGGACTCCAAAAAGGGTGGGTAGTCTGAGCTGCCGTTTGGTGCATAGGCACAAACAACAGTCAGAGCCCGTCCCCCCACACGTAGGCGAAGGGAGGCTACCCTCTCGTTCACCGGGGTGAACCCCAACGTACAGGCACCAAGATGGGGGGCAACCAGTATGCCCACTCCTGCTCGGCGCCTCTCACCAGGGGCAACTCCAGAGTGGAAGAGTGTCCAACCCCTCTCAAGGAAACTGGTTCCAGAGCCAGAGCCATGCGTTGAGGTGAGTCCGACTATTTCTAGTCGGAACCTCTCAACCTCACACACTAGCTCAGGCTCCTTCCCCACCAGAGAGGTGACATTCCATGTCCCAATGGCCAGCTTCTGTAGCCGAGGATCAGACCGCCAGGGTCCCCGCCCTCGGCCGCCACCCATCTCACATTGCACCCGACCCCTTTGGCCCCTCCCACAGGTGGTGAGCCCATGGGAAGGGGGACCCACGTCTCCTCTTCGGGCTGTGCCCGGCCGGGCTCCATGGGTAAAAGCCCGGCCACCAGGCGCTCGCCAGCGTGCCCCACCTCCGGGCCTGGCTCCAGAGTGGGGCCCCGGTGACCCGCGTCCGGGCGAGGGAAAACTTAGTCCATTAATTGTACTCATCATAGGGGTTTTTGGGCTGCACTTTGTCTGATCCCTCACCTAGGACCTGTCTGCCTTGGGTGACCCTTCTAGGGGCATGAAGCCCCTGACAGCATAGCTCCTAGGATCATTGAGACACTCAAACCCCTCCACCACGGTAAGGTGGCAGCCCAGGGAGGGGCTTATATTATATATAATTACAATTCATAATAATGAAAAACAAGAAAGAAAAAAAAATCTAAAATGAAAGGAAACAGAAGAAGAAAACAAATCTTATCATATCTGCTCCTTTAAAAGTGCAGTCTGCAGTTTCTGTAGAACGCAGCACTTAGAAACATTTTCAACAGGGAAAGCATTCTGATCCCTCCCCCTCAGAGCCATATATGGCTCTGCTCCCCCTTGCTCTGCTGAAATTCAAATTCAAGCTCTGTTTTTATTGGCTGGTTAAAAACTCTGTTTTTATTGGCTGGTTAACGGCGGGTCACTGTGGCTTTTTAGAAATGCTTTTAGTAACACCTGGAGAAGCAAGGGGACTATAGTTTTTTCAAAGATTACTTTGTCTAACATCAGTCTGTCAGGAGATAGTGACAGAGTGAAGAAATATGTTAAAAATATATTTTTAGAAAACTTACAGACTGCACTACAGAAACTGCAGACTGCACCTTTTTAAAAAATCTGTTCAAATAATTAATTCAAAACAATGATCATCTATAAATAGTATAACGAAATGAAGAACTCATCCCACACAGTATGAAATACCAGAGAGAAAAGATGGGTTTTTAGCAGGGATTTGAACATGTGAAGGGAGGAGGCCTGTCTAATGGTACGTCCACACCTAACAGCGTTTAAACTTCAAAAAAGCTCGTCACGCACGCAAGTGGACGCACTGGACCCACAGTGGTGTCCAGACCAACGTGAAACTGCTGCGGTGTGGCGGCGGGGTGTGTGGGAGGAGCTTACCGGTATACAGAGTCCTCACTGCACTCCGCCAGGCAAGGAGCTTTTTATTTCTGTCTCTGTAGAGCAGACTTGACTGGTCGTGAAGGACTTGTCGCAAACACACAGCTACAATGAGTTTCTCTTCCATAGTCCATGACTCCGCGGGTTTTTTCTGTGTCCCACAAACAATACGTCACATAGTTGCGCAATACCCGTCCCCTCGTTTCCGCGTCACATAGGGACTCTCCTCCCCCCGACTCTCCCTGATCAACCAATCAGGGAGAGTTGAACGGCGTTTGAATGTTTGAACGGCAAAATCATCAACATGTTCAAGGCGTGCTTTGGAGGCTGACGCGGGTTCACGTGCACGGAAAACGCTTTCCAGCACGCTCAACACGCACGTGACGTGACGCCAAGACGCGGCTGGAGGCGCGTCCCCCATTGACTTTGCATGTAAACTGGACGCTCCTGCCGTTGAAACGCTGTTAGGTGTGGACGTACCATAATGTTAGGGGGCATGTTTTTCCAAAGGTTGGGGCCGGTGACTGAAAACGCCCGATCTCCACGGAGCTTTAGTCGTGTTTTTGGAACCGCCAAGAGCATCTGATCGGATGATCTCAGGGCCCGCGATGGAACATATGGTTCCAGCAGCTCGGAGAGGTAGAGGGGAGCAAGGCCATTTAGGCATTTGTAGGTCAACAGCAGAATCTTAAAGTCGACTCTAGTTCGCACGAGGAGCCAGTGCAGGGAGGAGAGAACAGGTGTAATGTGCTCAGACCTTCGTGTACTGGTTAAAAGCAGAGCTGCTGCATTTTGGACAAGCTGGGCCTTGCTCAAGGGCCTAGAGTGGGACAAATGAGGGTGGAGGCAGGTGTGGGTGTTTCACCTATCCCACCCACATTTTGATGTTGTTGGTACAGGGAGTTGAACCAGATATCTTCCAATCACAGGCCCAGCTTCTCTAACCTCTGTGCCACCACTCCAAACTAACTTATCTACATGGAAGACTCAAATCAGGTAGAAAATTAAAGGAAAACTAAGAAAGTGCAAAAACATCATTTTTATCATTATAGTATACAGTATACAAATTATAACTCCTTGGGTCAAGAAATGTCTATTTAGATGTCTACATTTTACAAATCGAATATATACTGTGGAAGATACAAGAAAAACTGTGATTTCCACTTTGGGTGGTGGCCAACTTGAAGAAATGGCCACCATTTTGAAATTTTGCCGGGCCAGCGTTTTATTTTGATTTAGCTACGCTCAAAGGAGTATTAATACAATAATAATAATAATAATTTGTCACATTTGTCATCTGTGTATGTTTCCCATACTTGACAGACGAAATTGGTCTTCTGCCTTTAACCCAACCACCACCAAGTGGTGCAGCGAGCAGCGTAGTCGCGCTCAAAAGCCCTGCCACTACACCATCTTGGCTCCACAACATTTGCTGCTTGCATCATACTTGAAAAAATATTTAAAAATGTTCTGTAATCTGCTGCACTAACTGGCATTGTTGTAAACATAAGTAGGAAATGGTCAAAAAATCCTAAATCATAAAATAGTTGCTGGATTAGCGCTATTAAAGTGTAGCTCACCCCAACCCCGCCCCAGCACAGGATTTGAAAAATGCAGAAAAATGGGCGCGTCAACAGACACCGCCTAAAGGAGGGGGAGGCGGGTGTGGGTTGAGCGAGGAGGTGTGGCCAGGACAAGAGACCGTCATTGTTTCTGAATGTTAAAATTACATTAGTACCGTATTTTTCGGATTATAGGTCGCACCTTTTTATGGTTTTTTCAAGGCCTGCGACCTATAATCCGATGCGACCTATTTATGGATTTTTTTCCATATTTTTAGACCAATTTTTGACTCAGATATCAGCCTTTTTCACTTTGCCAGAAAAATTGTGCAGTACCACTTTTGGCCACTAGGGACGCTGTGGCGCTGTGCATTACCACTTCCAGAGGAGTACACCGACCCAAGAAGAAGAAGAAGACCGTTTCCAGCTGCATGTGTCCCAAAATAAGCTCCTGTGCTCGGACTGACTGTGTGCCTGCTGGCCTGGATGTAGCTGTTAGCTGTGTTTCTTAGCTGGTTTATTTTGCAAGATAAGTCAAGAACCACTCAGCGGATTTTTCTGAAACTTACAGAATGGAATCACAGTGTGGACGTTTACAAGTGAGTACCGGTAGCTTTATTAGATGTTTGAGAAAAAAAAAACGATCTTTTAGCTTAGCTTTTTGTTAGCTCGTGGCTGTCGTTCTGTTTACCGGTATGTTAGAAATAGCTTCAAAACCACTCGGTGTATATTTTTTATGCTTACAGAGTTTAAATTATAAGACATGAATGTACGTAACGATGGTCTATAGCAAACATTTGACATAAAATTCGATTTTATATTAGTGTCAGAAGCGGACTGGTCTCGTGTTGGCATCAGTTTTTTATCTGTGTTACTTCTGTTAACGTCATAAATAGCTTCAAAACCACTCGGTGTATATTTTTTATGCTTACAGAGTTTAAATTATAAGACATGAATGTACGTAACGATGGTCTATAGCAAACATTTGACATAAAATTCGATTTTATATTAGTGTCAGAGGCGGACTGGTCTCGTGTTGGCATTAGTTTTTTATCGGTGTTACTTCTGTTAACGTCATAAATAGCTTCAAAACCACTCGGTGTATATTTATTTCTGCTTACAGAGTAATTATAAGGGTCCAATGTACTTAACTATGTCCTGGAGAAAACATTTGAGATGAGATTCGATTTTTTATTCGTGTTTTCAGAGACGGACTCGTCTCGTGTTTAGCTTCTGGCAGACATTAGCAGCAGAGCTAAACACTCGTGTATATTTATTTCTGCTTACAGAGTAATTATAAGGGTCCAATGTACTTAACTATGTCCTGGAGAAAACATTTGAGATGAGATTCGATTTTTTATTCGTGTTTTCAGAGACGGACTCGTCTCGTGTTTAGCTTCTGGCAGACATTAGCAGCAGAGCTAAACACTCGTGTATATTTATTTCTGCTTACAGAGTAATTATAAGGGTCCAATGTACTTAACTATGTCCTGGAGAAAACATTTGAGATGAGATTCGATTTTTTATTCGTGTTTTCAGAGACGGACTCGTCT